>JAODAL010005202.1:0-146593 GCA_025379985.1 Phyllomedusa bahiana
TAATAACCATATCTCTAGTCTTAATTTGCGGTTAGGGTTTTTAATTAACTTTTAAAGATTAACATTCGTTTCTGTGGTGCTCCAGTGGGGCATCTGGGATAGTTTCATTTCTGGTTACGTTAATCACAAGTGAAATTGGACTAGAAATGATAATGCACTAGCAGACCTGCTAGACTTGGAATGCTCCTGAAATATTAAAAATCATAACAGTGTTAGGGTGAGGGTCAATTTACTTAGTTATTTAAATGATTTTTACCACATTTTTATTCGGGCCAATCTGCATAGAATCGCTTAGATTCAGGTCAAATTTGACATCAACTTGAATCCGAAGTACAACACTAATCAGCTGTTATCATTATGTAGACCTTATGCAGCAAACACCATTACACAACAGATGTCTAATAATTACTATAATATCTGTGATCTAAAGCTAATGGTTGTGCCATAATACCAGATAACGCTTTTCATCGAAGTGACTCACAGGGCTATATATTACTTCAATGTGAATTTCATATAATAATTACCAAACACAACTGAATTGCAGAAAACAATTGCATGCATTTTCATTTGACTTGCAAAACACAAACCCCCAGAGACTGGTGATACAGCCCTGATAATTCATTGTGGTTTTTTTTTTTAATTCATCTTCAATAGAAATGAAAGGGTTTGTCCATTAAAAAAAATTATATTATTTTTATACTAATACGAACCTTGCTGTCCCCCACCTGCTGTCAGTCTCTCGAGCTTCCAGCAATCTGCTCCTGTTGACGTTCTGGTTCTCATTCTGAAAAACTGGAGAAGCTCAAGCTTTACTGTTAGTGAATGGAGAGTGAGACTCTCCCCTGTGTTGGGATGAGAACGTGGAAGGCAAGAGGAGTGGATTGCTGGGAAGTTCTGGAGCAGTAGTGGTGGCAGACAGCTAGGTAGATATTATCTATTTTTCTTTTATGGACCACTTTGGCACCAATGCAGTACATATTCTTTTTAGTAGACAACCCCTTTAGCTTACCGTATTTTTTGGACTATAAGACGCACCGCAGCATTAGACGCGCCTCAGTTTTGGATGAAAGAAAATTTTAAAAACTGAAATAAAATGGTATGTTAAATATTTTCTAGAATAAGTCCCAGTTCACATCTGCGTTGGAGGTTGCATTTGGACCTTTTGTTGGAGACTATGTAAAAAATTATGCAAAATATAGCAAAGCATTCTGTGCTATTTGTTCCGCTCAACCGATTGACACCATAAGAAAAACCTAACAGATCCCATTATAGTCAATGGGATTCATTGGACACCATTAGGATCTGTCATTTAACCTATCGGCACCGCTGTCAGTTTAGTTGTTTTAGAACAGAAAATTTAAAATTACTTTGAAAGCTAAATAGGCCTAAAAAAACAATTTTTCAAGGAAGGCACTAAAAGTTTATCCATTGGGATTGTGTGTTTTTTTTTTTTTTTTTTTTTTTTTAAACTTTTATTTCCTTTTCTTTTTTTTTAAAGTCCCAAAACATCTTAATTACTTTTATAATACATTGCAATGTATACATATAATATACTAATACATTGCAATGTATTATAACTGTGACAAGCAGGATGTTAGGCCCGCTGAACAGCAAGGCCTAATAGGTTTCCGTACATGGCAGGGTCAGAAGCTGCTATTTGGCTTCTGATTCCATGGTAACATCAGCACCCTCTAAATCCCTCATGGGGTTTTGAGGGGTTTGAAATGGGAGCCCCCCCGCCCAACTTTGTCAATCCCCTAAATGCTGTGTTCGCTATTGACCACGTCATCTATTCTATAGGGTTACATGGCCATAATTGGAGCTATCTCTGATCTCAGCTGCTGCGGCAGAAGCCTGTTTGTATGTTGCAGCTTCTGTGCCCTGGGTAGCTACCTTCCTGTTGCCCTGAGCGGGAAGCAGCACTCTTACACTATATAACACTTAACTTTTAGCCCTGTTTCTAGCAGTGTGTGTTATAGAGCAAAAAATACCGTATATAATGAATAGTACAACCTATAAAGAATTCAGTGCTAGGGTCACACCATCAAGACTTTTACTGATGTATTCATCTATCATGTACATAAACATTCATAGGATACACAAATGCCATTTAACATGGATTAAAATCCTAGTTTTGGTATAAACAGTATACATTTTTTCCTCAGGCATTGACTGACATGTGACTAGGCTAGGTCATACATTTAGTGATTTAAAAAATCATTTAATGTAATTTCTGAACTTGTGTATTCCTTTTCTGTCCAACAGAACAGAACAAAACAGCTGCACAGCCGTGTATCTAGTGCGGTACCTGACACCACGGGACGGCGCCCCCTGCGTGAGAGGACAGTTGTAATGGAACAGTTTTCAAGACCCAATACAACACACACCTTCAGAGTAAGTTTTTGGAGTGTTTTCAGCTTAAAAAGTGGTGATGTTGATGAAATAATAGTATTCTAGTCAGCATATAAATTGCTCAAATGAAATTTATATTATACTGTGCAAAGTAAATGTGATATCCAGCTGTGCTTATGGCAGATTATTATGGAGAGCCCAAGTAAAATAGGTCATGTGAAACTGCTTGTAAGAAAGACAAAAATAGCAGATGCCAGTCTGGCATGTGGTGACTGCTGTACTCGCATATGTAATCTTGTGGCGCCACCTAAGGAGCGATCTGTAAAGTGCAATGTGTCATTCTTACATTTTTTGGTGTATATTCCACAACAAATTTCACGCCTTTTTTTTTCACATCTCTACATCCTGCTCATTTGAAAAGTACTTATAAAAAGTGATGTTTCACCCATAAAATTCTTAAGACTCCTTGCAACACTGTAAATAAAACATTTCTATATAAATAGTTGTTGTGTTGTGCTCTGGACTCAAAGTGATGTCAAATCTGAACCATCTCTAAGAAATTCAAGCCAGCTTGGCCCAAATTGAATTTTGGCAAATATCAACAAATACAATTGGTCCTAAGTCTAAATTGAGATAAGGATTAAGGTTTTTCACATTTTTGGGGGGGTTAACATATTGTTCCACAGCACTCCTGATCTGGAAGTACTCCGGGTGCACTGTCATTTCTGGATACTATAACTGGAAGGGACTTTGGACATGAAGAGACCGCAAAACAGTATGTTAACCTGTAAAAATTCCTAGATTTAACCCTAATTTAGGGTTAGGGTTACAGTAAGGCTTAGGGTTAGAGAAAAGAATTCCCAAAACTGAATATTTTCACAAGTGTAGACGAACTAGTGTTGAACAAACAGGGACCTATTTCAGCAACACTAGAAATGATTAGATATGTCACTTTAAATTATAACATTTTAGAAGTACTTTAGAGATGGCCCCAATGAGAGTAAATTCACTAAATAGTCTCCTAAAGTGCTAAGTATGGGCTGGATATTAGCATGTCATACAGTATATGTGTCATCTCCACTATGCAGTAGCATTTTAGCAGAAAGAGAGATGACTGCAGGATTGGACACCATGGTTGCCAACATCTGTAACTCCCTGGACACTTCGTAACACTAGTTGATTTTTTTCCAGAGCCCATAAAAAGATGTTAGAGAAGCTATGTTTTTGTTCCAGTTTAATATCAGGGTGAATGGTAGAAATAAAAAAAACTGAAAAAAATGCCCTGAAAAACAGTTTGTTTTTTAACAGTAAAAATTGGCACTAGAGTGAATATTTAAATTGTGCCACTTGTTAGCGGCAGGGCCGAAAGTTGTGGTTTAGATTCGTAGTTTTATAATTTGTATTTTGCCTTTAATTTAATTTAGTTGCACTACATATTTTATTGCTGACTTCTCCTGTAAATCAGGTGATATTGTTGTCGCTATATAACCGCAACTTAGTCCTCATTGTATCCAAATTTGCATCAGCGTGAACATATGCGAACTTGTCGGCAAAGATTGGCAGCTGACTTCAAGTTGATTTTAGAAGCAAAATCCTTTATTTTGGTTAATGCATACACGTTTTTATAGAGGTTGGCCTGGAGACATGGCAATATTCTAATACTCAATACATCATCATTTCACACATTTGATAATTCGCAATACAATTGTTTAATTTAATCAACATACTTCTGCGTAAGTGGTGACCTATGATGAATTTTGGTTTTGTTACACTAAGGTTTATTTTGAAGCACATCACATTGCAAATTGGACAGTCTTAATTAATATTTTTGTCTATTGTCAGGGTGTAGCGTATAATCGGGGCCCATTACCCAGAGGTTGCTGGGAAATAAGTGATGGAATGGTACAGTAAACATCCCTGCCACCATACATATATAAACAAATGTGTATTTACAGTGGTTATGGGTTGGAGGAACAGGAACGAACCAATGAGAGAATAGGTTTTGGAGACTATGTGACTAGGTTGACCTAATGACTCAGACCAGAGACATAACCAAATTCCTCTTGGTTCTGTTGGAAATTATGAACACTTTCTATTTAAGACTGAAGAACTATTAAATAATTTAACCCAATGTTGTTTTCTTCTCTGACAATATATTAACTAATGTGTGCCAGCCACTCAATGTTATCTGAGCATTCTCTGGTTACTGTAAAACTCTTCTGCTGGTACTGAATGTTTTTGTTCATCCCCATAGCAATTAATATGTGTACTTTGTAAGAGATAAACTATGCTGTATATGGTAGTGAGCAAACATGGCAATGTTATCAGTTAATTTATGTACACAATTGTTATTTTTCATCAGTCGGAGACATCGCACAGAAGATCTTTTACACCATTGGATTTTGCAAACCACACGTGGACGGGACATTCTTTCCTGACAAGTAAGAAACCATTTCCTATGTCTGGGTTTACGGTTCATTCCATTTTGTAATTGGGTCGTTAACTAATTTCAACCTTTTTTAGCCACATTAGGAACTAAAGACAAAAGGAGATTCTATGGAACGTGTTGTTATCTAATCAATAGGAATGTATCAACAATTTTGAACTAGTGACTCGTAATAACTCAAACAATCAAACAAAATTAGTGTAAAGTCCAGTTCTACACTCTTGAAAGTAGTACAAAGTGCATGTTACGTAATCCTAAACCAGGAGCCAAGTGTTCATGGTATGGTCTTTAGCTGAGTGTTAATTACTATTAATATGGTTCTGACCCTGGTGCAAAGTTTCAGATACCTAATGGCATCACTAGCGTCACTGACACATAATATTGCCTGCAAACACCTAGGGAGCCACCTGCAAAGAGCCTGAGAGATTGAACGGCACTATGTAGAGAACCATGTTACAAATCATTACTAATAGGGAGTGTCCCTCCAATAAAAGAGACTACCCATATTATTGTCTTAATTGATAATAATTGTTTCACTTGAATGATGCCTAATATACCTTATATGTCATATTTATAGTGATAATACATAAAGTGCAGGATTCTTGGGTATTTTAACTCCATACATTACAATTATCAGTGAGATTTCCAGTAGATGTATTTGCCCTTTAATTCTATTTTGCACTGTTATTTATCAGCATGGACTTTATACTGTTGCCCTTGTTCTCCATACAGATTTGATAAGAGTTCTGTTTTATGGATAGTAAATTTCTTGCAAACATGAACCTTTTTTTCATTGAAGAGAAGGGTTAAAGTTCTACTTAGGGATGACATAACCTATTCAGTTGTAGCAACAATATTGTGTCACGAACAATTTGTGGCCTTGATGTTTTTGTGGGACTAGTTACATTTTAAAATGATACTATTTTTGGACACATCTAGCCTATTAAAAAGGTTGTCCAGGACATTTTTAAATAGCATACTGCTGCCTTTTTAAAATAAAACTGTTACGGCAGGAGTAGTGGATCCTCTGAACCGCCACAGCCGATGGTGTAAGCCTCGCCAGGGAGCGGAGTCTAAGTAGATCCTGGTTTTCACCAGAGCCCGCCGCAAAGCGGGATGGACTTGCTGCGGCAGGAGTCCTACCAGGTCGCTACCCCTAGCGCGACTAGCCAGAGGTGGCGGCCGAGGTGCAGCGAGATACCGAAGCGTAATACCAAACTCGTAGTCATGGATGGGCAGATAGGTCAGGGTAGGCGGGAAAGGTTCGTGGTCAGGAGACGTAAGCGAAGGGTCAGCAATGTAGGAAACACCAGGACGCACAGAAGAAATGCTTTCTCTAAAGGCAAGGGCACAATAGATCCGGCAGGGAAGTGCCGGAGGTGGTACCAATATATAGGACCAGCGCCCAGCAATTAACCAATTACCGGTGCGCTGGCCCTTTAAATCCGGCAGGACTGCCGCGCGGGCGCCCTAGGGAACGGGAGCGCGCATAGCAGCCGGCAGAGAGCCACGCGGGGACAGGAACGCGGTGGGGTAAGTTCTGGCTCCCAGGAGAGCGGGTGCGTCCGCGGCCCGACATGCGGAACGCGGCGCCACCCGCCCCTGGCGCAGGGAAACCAGCGAGGACACGGGTGCGCCCGCACCCCAGCCTGCAGGCTGCGGGACTACCTTGACAGTACCCCCCACCTAGGCCTCCCCCTCTCCCTGGAACAAAGGAATCTTCGTACTAGGTCCCGGTCCAAGATGTTCTCCTCCGGCTCCCAAGATCTCTTCTCCGGCCCGAATCCTTCCCAGTCGATGAGGAGATGTCGCCTTCCGCGGATGGTTTTCATGGCCAGAATTTCTTTCACCGTGAACACGTTGGATGCCTCGGCCTCAGGGAAAGGGGGGGCGACCTTCCGGGAGAAACGGTTAAGCACCACAGGTTTCAGCAGGGAGACATGGAAGGCATTCGGGATCCGCATGGTAGGAGGGAGCCGAAGTTTATAGACCACCGGATTGATCTGCTGCGACACCTCAAAAGGCCCCAGGAACCGTGGACCTAGTTTATAACTGGGGATTTTGAAACCAGACATATTTGGCGGAAAGTCACACCTTATCTCCCGGGGGAAAGATGGGGCCAGTCTCCTCTTCTTGTCCGCCTGGGCCTTCATGCGGGCTGTAGCTTGCTGTAGGGACTGGCGCGTCTGCTCCCAAATTGAAGACATGTCCCGGACCAAGGTGTCCACCGCAGGGACCTCGTAGACCGACGTTTGCGGGTGGGTTGGGCGGGGATGCAGACCATAAATATGTAAAAGGAGAAGTACCTGGATTCTGAGTCCAAAGTTATAAAAAAACCGCCCAGGCAAAAACCAACCAGCCACCCTGTCGGGCAAAAAAAAGGGGCGAAGGTACGGCCCAGGATCTGTTGACCTTCCACCTGACCGTTAACGCGGGGAAGGCCGAAAAAAATTCCAAATTTTCACTTGAAGGGAGCAGGGGCAAGCCAGAACTTGGAACAAACTGGACGCCACATGGGGAGGGATGTGACAGGGAAAACCCTGTAGAGGGAAAATGTGCTCAAAGAAGAGAGTAGTGAGCTGAGGGAAAAGGAGGGTGGGCCGGGCAATGGGAAAAAGGGTTTGCCATTTTCAAAATCGGCCCCCCCGGCGACCACCAGATGGGGGAAATTGCCCGAGGAAGGGGAAAAGTCGGTGATGAAGTCCCGATACCGGGACCAGGGTGAATCGGGTTTGGGGGGCAATGGGTGCAGTAGGCCGAAGGGGCTGTACGGGGGTCTTGTCCGGGCAAGGGTTGGTAAGGATTCCAAAAATTTCTCTTGGGCCCTGGAAAGGTCGGCCCCAACGAAGCGGGAGATCGCTGAAAAGGGCTTCCGTGCGCCTGAAAACCTGGCCACCAGGGACAGTGTCCGCACTTTAGAACCTCCCCCGGAGAGCCGGCCACATAAGTTTTCCCCAGGAACCTTTGCAGACCACCGGGCATTGATAAATAGCAATTCAAAATGTTGAAAAAATATCAAACATTTATAAAAATCCCCTTTACAAGACTTCTTGGTAACAACTTGTTTTCTTCGGGTTGTAGTGGGTGGCAATCTATAGTAGGCGGCAGAGATAAATCAGAGACGCAATTCCATGCTGCGATGCTACGACCGCATAGCCTGGCTACTCCATCTTGGAGTGCATTTCCTTCTGACAGGCGGGTGAAACACCAGGACGCACAGAGGAAACGCATTCTCTAAAGGCAAGGGCACAATAGATCTGGCAGGGAAGTGCCGGAGGTGGTACCAATATATAGGACCAGCGCCCGGCAATTAACGAATTGCCGGCATGCTGGCCGTTTAAAACCGGCAGGACTGCCGTGCGCGCACCCTAGGGAACAGGAGTGCACACAGCAGCCGGCAGAGAGCCGCACGGGGACAGGAACGCGGCGGGGTAAGCACTGGCTCCCAGGAGTGCGGGTGCGTCCGCGGCCCGACACGCGGAACGCGGCACCACCCGCCCCTGGCGCAGGGGAACCAGCGGGCTGCGGGACCACCTGTGACAAAAATACTCATACTCACCTCTCCTATCACCTGGGATCTAACAATGTGCCATCCTCAGCCTTCGCCGGTCTTCTATTATCTTCTTGTCTTCTGTCCTATGGGATGTCACCACTGTAGCTACTGATTGGCTGCATCAGTCATGTGCCACTGACTGACATCACCATTCAGAGCCCTCACTTCCAAAAAGTGATGTCAGCCCATGGCACTTGACTGCTGCAGCCTATCAGTAGCTGTGCCATCCAATTCCACAGAAGACTGGAAGATACCAGAAGACCAATAGAGGGTGAGGATGGCACATCGCTGGATCTAAGAGGAGAGGTGAGTATAAGATTTTTTTTTACTTTAAAAAAGGGTACAATTAATTTTTTGGCCGGTTTATTTTTTTATTTATTCTACTGGTTGGTGAAAATGCATTGATTCCAAATACAGTATATAGTTTTAATTTTAATACTTGCGCAAAATGAAATGTTTGAAAGAAAAAATCATTTTGTGTTTCCGCTTATTAAGATCCATATCTCAATTTTTTTGTTGCTGGCATAGCTGTATGATGGCTTGTTTTCTGTGTGACTGGTTGTATGTTATGGACAGGAATGGATCTTCTATGTCAGTTGCAACTTTGGCATAGGGCCTCATTAAGGAGTGGAGCCTTCAGGGCCCCTTGGCTTCACCCATAACCTCTGCAAGGGGTCTTGGACTCTGCTGTAAAGGAACTCCAATGGTTATTACCCCCGACAAGGTTACTTGTGATGATGGGTAGCGTGCAACTGAAGGGTTCATCAGAGACGTAGTTGGGACACAAGTGGAAGATCAGGGCAGGTGGCATCTCATTGTAATCGGGTCACAAGCAAGGGTCAAGACAGGTGGAGTACTGTCTGACACTGAAACACAGTGAGCGCACGGATAATCTGGCACTGAGGAGAGAGGGGAAGAGAACTTATATAGAGACAGCTCCCTGAGCATTGGCTTTAGAAAAGCTGGGTGGTACAACTTGACCCTTTAAATCAGGATGGGGTATGTATGTGGGAGAGACATTGCAGTAGGGTGCCTACGGTTTGGCAGAGAAGGACATTGGGAGCAGTGAATGAGAACATGGGTGTATCTGAGGCTGCAGCCAATGGCCATGGTACAACCCATAACATTGTAGTTTTTAATGGTATAATTTGGGGGGTGACTCTCGCACAAAAAATAAACTGTGCAGTACTAATTTTTAATTTTTTTCCCCTCTGGTTAATTTGATGCTGTGATCATGTAATGACTTGTATAAAGCTTTAAAATACTTAGGTTTGATACTGACAGGCAGTGATGATGTAGAATGCTATTAGGCCATGCTTAGGGCATTACCTAATGGATAGATATGGCAAACCTATGGGTCCCTAGTTGCCATGGTAACCCAGTGGTGCCCTGTGATCCGGGATGTCAAAGTTGTAATAGTCCATTGCATTATCTCCAAACCCAGCAATTTCAGCAAGTTCACTGTGAGGTCTGTGAGATCAGCATGACAAAAACGAGCACCACTGTGTAGGAACTAGGCTTTTAAGGGGTTAAAAGTAACTTGAAAAGGGAATAGGGTTTAGTGCAGGGGCGTTGCTAGGGTCCTAAAACATCCGGGGCTCGGGCCCTTTGTGTTTTTCCCGCCTCATTGTGAACTGCAGATGTTTTTTTACAGAGAAAAACCTTCTTTTCCTGTCACTAATTTTCTGCACATCCCACACAGATCCCGTCCATTTTCCTCAGCAGTCACTGTAAAAGTAAAAATCACCAATGAAAAAATTTACTTTTTCAGAACTTCTCACCTTCATATGACAATACCCCTAAACAGTCACCAAATAATCCACTGATACATGGAGCAAATCTACCAGACAAGTGATTGTGACTAAAAACACTCCTACAAAACCAAGACCCAAAACTATTACTACTTAAAGGGGTTGTCTCGCTACAAAGAATAGCTTTCAAATTGTAGGGAACACAAAATAAAGACATTTTCCAAATATATTGCTTTGTTCCTCTGTTTTCCCTAAGGAGATACAAGTGAATTTATTACCTCCCTGCTCTTTCAGTTCCCTCAGAAAACCGACCTGTAAACAAATCTTCGGGGCTTTTTGTTCAATGAGATAACAGAGAGTGAGTCATCACACTGGTCTGCAGTGTCATCAGTGCCCCTGGTGCCAGACAGTAAAAAGCTTGATTTATCTCAAGTAAACAGCTCTGTAAATTAGGGGCTTCTGTTTTGGGGATCAGATAAAGTCCTGCTAGTAGTTTGAGAACTAATCTGATCAAATTTAAGCAAATAAAAGCACAGCACTGAGCAGGGAGCTTATGAAAAATTTAGTCTGAACCAGGAAGTGACAGAGAATTTCTTTCATGCATTCTTTGAAACACTGTGGGGAGACAACCCTTTAAGGCTCAAATAACCTCCCAGACCCTGACCGAACGCGACCCCCACATTGACTACCAGCTGTACACAGGCTCTAAATTACATATACCACCCGCCATACAGGGCCATATGGGTGGTAGATACTAGTTGTAAGAAGACTCTGCAGACATATAATTGATTACCCTGCTGAAACATTTAGTAACTCACCGGAGACGTCTTTTCTGATCAGCGACGTTCACTTTCCCTTTCTTCTCCATCCGGTTCACACCTCATGCGATTGCTCCCGGCCAATACTCTTTCCTGAGGATTTGGACACAAATATCTTAGAATCCTCACATTTCCAGCAACTCCTTAATTTAGTATAAAGTCCCCTCATTTATTTATATGGGGGCACTGAGTATATGGGGCCACAGGCAGGTATATGGGGCCACAGGCAGGTATATGGGGGCCACAGGCAGGTATATGGGGGCCACAGGCAGTATATGGAGGCACTGAGGCAGAATCTAGGGGCACTGAGGCAGTATATAAGAGCACTGAGGCAGGTATATAAGAGCACTGAGGCAGGTAAAATAGGGGCACTGAGGCAGTATTTTAGGGCACTGGGGCAGGTATAGGGGGCACAGGCAGGTATAGGGGGGCACAGGCAGTATTGGGCCACAGGCAGGTAATAGGGTCATTGAGGCAGTATATGGGCCACAGGCAGTATATGGGGGGCCACTGAGGCAGTATATAGGGGCCCAGGCAGGTATATGCGGCCAAGGCAGTATATAGGGGCACAGGCAGTATATGGGGCCACAGGCAGGTTATAGGGTCATTGAGCAGTATAGGGGGCCACGGGCATTTAAAATGGGGGCACTGAGGCAGTATGTGGGGGCAAACAGGCAGGTATATGGGGCCAAAGGCAGTATATAGGGGGCACAGGCAGTATAGGGGGCCACAGGCAGGTATATAGGGTCATTGAGGCAGTATATGGGGGCACTGAGGCAGTATATGGGGCCACAAGCAGGTATATAAGGGCACAGGCAGTATATGGGGACAATGAGGCAGTATATGGGGGCCACAAGCAGGTATGGCACAGGCAGGTATATGGGGGCACAGGCAGGTATATAGGGGCAACAGGCAGGTATATGGGGGCACAGGGAACTAATGGGGGCCACAGGCAGGGATTATGGGCGCAACAGGCAGGATATGGGGCACAGGCAGTAAATGGGGGCACAGGCATTATATGGGACACAGGCAGTATACGGGGGCCCACAGGCAGTATAAAAGGGCACAGGCAAATATGGGGCCACAGGCAGCAAATGGGGGTCAAAGGCAGGGTTTAATGGGGCCACAGGCAGGCATTATGGGGCACAGGCAGTATATGGGGCACTGAGGCAGGTAAACGCTATAAAAATAACAATATTAATACTCACTTTAACCCCCCGGAGCGTGGCTCCGTCCTCTTCAGCCCGCCTCCTCCGGCAGCTCCTTCGGCCCCACGGCCTATGACGCGCTGTGCGCCCGAGGCCCAGCAGCTTTCGCGATAAACGTGATGTCATCGCGACGCTGCCGGCTGAGGCGCACGGGCCGCGGCGGGTCCTCAGCGCTGTGAGGACCCAGCAGCCTCGCGGTGTAGGACCCTGCGGTTTCCGACACTGTCTGCGGGGCAGGGACGCTCGCACTCTGCCCCGCAGAAGCCCTCACTGTGTGGCGTCCAGCGGATGCACATGCAGCTTTAAGAGCCAGTCGGTGCTCCAGGCCCAGCGCGGAGGCCTGGAGCCCGGGAGACTCGGGGCACAGGGGGTTTTATTCGGGGCTCGAGCCCCGAATAAAACAGCCTAGCGACGCCCCTGGTTTAGTGGAGGGATGGGGGAGAGTCCCACAAACTAACATATTAACCATAGCTTACATCACAAGTTATAAACTGTGAATTATGTCATAGCTCTATGCCTGCTCATAGAGATATACAGTAGATATACTGTAGATTTGCTGCACTTTTTTCTAAGATGTGCGTCCTCTAGTATACTATAATAGTATGCATGTTCATGGTATACTTTGGCTTTAGACTGCTGTATGAATCTTTATTATTGGTAAATTCCCACATTATGCTTTGTATTTCAAACATTTTAAGCACACAGAAAAATCTAAAACAATATGAGACTTGCTAGAGAAGCCTGAACTTACACCATTCAGAGAGAATGTGCAGTAGTACAGCAGTTATAGTGGGGAAAAAAGCATTTAGTCAGCCACCAATTGTTCTCCCGCTTAAAAAGATGAGAGAGGCCTGTAATTGACATCATAGGTAGATTTGATAAAACAAATCCACAAAATCACATTGTCTGATTTGGAAAGAATTTATTGGCAAATTATGGTGGAAAATAAGTATTTGGTCAATAATAAAAGTTCATCTCAATACTTTGTTATATATCCTTTGTTGGCAATGACAGAGGTCAAACGTTCACAAGGTTGGCCACACTGTTGCTGGTATGTTGGCCCATTCCTCCATGCAGATCTTCTCTAGAGCAGTAATGTTTTGGGCTGTCGTTGGGCAACATGGACTTTCAACTCCCTCCAAAAGGGTTTTCCCCTGGGGTTTGAGATCTGGGACTGGCTAGGCACTCCAGGAACCTTGAAGTGCTTTTTACGAAGCCCACTCCTTCATTGCCCTGGCGGTGTTCTTGGGATCATTGTCGTGCTGAAAGACCCAACCATGTTTCATCTTCAATGCCCTTGCTGATGGAACGAAGTTTGCACTCAAAATCTCACAATACATGGCCCCATTCATTCTTTCATATACACGGATCAGTCGTCCTGGTCCCTTTACAGAGAAACAGCCCCAAAGCATGATGTTTCCACCCCCATGCTTCACAGTAGGTATGGTGTTCTTTGGATGCAATTCAGCATTCTTTCTCCTCCAAACACAACGAGTTGTGTTTCTAACAAACAGCTCTACTTTGTTTTCATCTGACTATATGACATTCTCCCAATACTCTTCTGGATCATCCAAATGCTCTCTGGCAAAACTCTTTGGCAAACTTCAGTCGGGCCCGGACATGTACTGACTTAAGCAGGGGGACACATCTGGCACTGTAGGATCTGAGTCCCTGGCAGTGTAGTGTGTTACTGATGGTAGCCTTTGTTACGTTGCTCCCAGCTCTCTGCAGGTCAGTCACTATGTCCCCCCGTGTGGTTCTGGGATTATTGCTCACCGTTCTTGTGATCATTTTGACCCCACAGGATGAGATCTTGCGTGGAGCCCCAGATCAAGGGAGATTATCAGTGGTCCTGTATGTCTTCTATTTTCTAATTATTGCTTCCACAGTTGATTTCTTCACTCCAAACTGCTTGCCTATTGCAGATTCAGTCTTCCAAGCCTGGTGCAGTTTTGTTTCTGGTGTCCTTCGACAGCTCTTTGGTGTTCACCATAGTGGAGTTTGGAGTGCGACTGTTTGAGGTTGTGGACAGGTGTCTTTTATACTGCTAACAAGGTCAAACAGGTGCCATTACTACAGGTAATGAGTGGAGGACAGAGGAGCCTCTTGAAGAAGTTACAGCTCAGTGAGAGCCAGAAATCTTGCTTGTTTGTAGGTGACCAAATACGTATTTTTCACCATAATGTGCAAATAAATTCCTTCCAAACAGAAAATTATTTTTGGATTTGTTTTTCATTTTGTCTCCTCTGTTGAGGGTCTACCTATGATGCAATTACAGGCCCCCTTTCATTTTTTAAGGGGGAAAAACTTGCACAATTGGTGACAGACTAAATACTTTTTTTTCCCCACTGTATATGACCTTGCTTCCGCAGGTGAAATGGGTGGTCCTCCAGCATGGTGTCTAATGCTATGGACTGGCGATATTGGGAACTTGAGCCCCCAAATTTAAAAAAAAAAATTTCCCCCCACTGCCCCCCCTGGTGAAAAATAAGAACGTACCCGAGTTACTCCCCGCTGTGTTCCGTGTTTTCCCCCTTGAAATTAACTTGTACAGGGCCCCAGCTTGACTTTTAGTTTTGGTACTTTTTTTATTTTATGGTAGTTGGGGGCAATAGAAGATTTAAAAAAAAAAAAGACTTTGAAAAAAAACTTCTAAACTTTTCCCAAATTTTTTTTTATTAATTATCCACTAGGTTTCGTGTATGAAAGATTTTTTTTTTTTATCTCATTTTTTACATTTATTTTTTAGTGTATGGCATAAGGTTTATGGTTCATTCAAATTTATCCCCTTTCTACTGGTACACTAAGAAGCCCAGCTGGCCTTGTAGCTCCCCGGTGCTGGTCAGGAGGCCCCCCGCTTCTAAAAGTTAGCTGTCCATCACCCTACCATATAACATTGTCACTCTACTTTGAATTTAAATTTTCATTCGGGGGATGTTGGCATACGTTAGAAGCATCGGGGAGGCCCGCAGATATGCGCAGCCCAGTGATAATTATCTGCGGGGCATGCGCGCTGTTCATCAGGCCGGCCAGTGCTTTACTTTAGCCCCCCTCACCCTGCCTGAATAAAAACAAGCCAGCCATCTTTCCTAAGTTATTTAAAGGGGGGAAAATTCAAATGGGTGTTATACTTTTCGGACATACACATAAGAACAAAAATAAATGTAAAAAATATAACACATCAATAAAGTCTACAAATACAGTGTAAACCATGGTGAGCCTAATTAATAATAATAAATAAAAAAGAGCCGAACAACCCCTCTAACTACTATGGCAACATTTAGGTCCAAACTTAAAAGGCCTCCGCAGTATAAATCCCATTTAAGCAGGTTTTTTCATCTCACACATTGATGGCTTATTGATCAGATATGCCATATATGTGTGATCGGTGTGGGTCCCACCTCTAGGACCTTGGCATCGGGTTGTCGAAGGTCTCAAGGTAGGTGGGACCTGCACCTATCACACTTCCATGGCATAGCCTATCTATATGCCATTAATGTGCAAGATGGAAAAACCGCTTTAAGTGAAGGGTCCCCTGATGTGATAAAAGATTTATCTGCTTGCCATCAACTTGTCTGCCTGTGCATGTGATAGATTAATGTAAGGCTCATAAGATTTATATGACAGCCCTTCCAAATATCTGTCACAAATGCTTAAAACTAGCAAACCACAAGTTTCAGAGCTTTATGATAATCTGGGGCTCTCTGATATTGGTTGTTCAGCCTTAAACCATTCAAAAAGCCCTACAGTTGAGATACAAAGCTCATAAAATCCTATGTATTGAGACTGTAGACTGAGGTATGCTGTTGGACCCTTTTACACGGCGCTCAGGTGAAGAGCATGCTGCATATTGGGTGGCATGCTTCATCTATGCTGGGAAGTGAGGAGTGCAAGGCAAACAGATGTTGCTATATACAGTATACACTCTTCCTTTTCCTTTACTGTATCTGTTTGTTATGAGAAACTGGTTCAGTGTAAAAAATGAAATTAATAGCAGGTCAAATTACATTGTATTTTTCAAATACAGTTAATTGACAAAACTAAAATATAAGTTGTGAAGAACTGATTAATGATTATTCACATGGTGGGCTTTAAATACCTCTTTATTTCCAGGTTCACAGTATCAACCAAAATCTTTTCAGAGGAATCCACCAAATTCAAGAAGAAAATTTCCAGTGCCATCTTAATAATGAGTGATAAGGACAATAGAAAGTGACAATGTACAATAGATAGTGTTTTGTATGTTTTAAGCTATGTTTAAATGCAAGGTCATTTTGTGCAGAATTGTTACAGAACTTCAACCTTTGCTATGCATAAGGTAAACTTTATGGCAAATCTCTATGGCAGCACTATCTGTGAAAAATCCAATTGTACATGGTGTAGAAAAAGTCTATTACATGAAATCATACCCCTACAGTTACTCCGGTAAAGACCCAAATTTTGCTCATGTATGCTATTTAAGGCTATGTTAAGCTTGTTTGAGATCTAAAAATTTACTTATTAGGGGGGTCATTGTTTCTCCTTGTAAAGATGTAGGGAGTCTTAAAGGCAATGAAACCAGGGTGGGAAAAAAGCTAATTAGATCTCCCACAGAAGGAAGAAAATTGCCATCGTAATCTCTCCTTTTGGTATCAACCTTGGAAATGATTTTGGTCAAACCAAAGTCTTCTAAAAAAAAAAAAAAGAAGGGGGTGTCTCTTCCATTTGTAGGAAACTCTGGTTTGACTGAAACCCTTAATAATACATCAAGGCTTGTTAATGGGTGACTTACAGGGTAACTACCTATAGGTGAGTTAGAGGGGAATTCTATTTCATAGCATATGTCCACCTTGCATGTCAGTTTAACCGTAAATCAGATTTTACATGTCCCAAGTGGTTTTAAAAGAGGAAGTTTTAATGACTTCTTATTTGTTCAGTAACCTATGGGCAAAAAAGTGAGTTTTAGACCTAAACAGTTTTTATACATGTGGACCTAAGTGTCTGGCTACAGTGTGCAGGTTACTCAACTCAATTCCCTATTTAAAACTAAATATACTACTAAGGAGTTTTCTCTTGTACCTACAGATAAGCTCATAGGCCCAGCAGTAGAGATGGCCATATAGTATAAAATACTCCCTAAATGTTGAAAAAGTATTGCTGTGATAGTGTTACACCTGCTGGGATGGGAAACATTTTTCTATTGACTTAGTAAATCAGCTAGTTCTATGTGTATAGAATTACCTAGTTTACTATGTGTAATGATATAGTCCAGTGAAGCTAGATGGATCCCTTAGGTTAGATCGCTTGGAGAAATGGTAATTTATTTAAGCTAAGGTCCGGTGAGGGATTAGTATCCAAATCCTTTAGCCCATTATCACCAACATGAGTCATTACATTCTTATCCATCTAGTAAAAATTATTATCAAATACCCATTGTTTGTCTCAGGAATTAAATTGCTTTCTTAATTTGTGGGGCCTAAGTCAACTGACGACAGTTCTTCAGTATGATGTAGCAAAGTTTAACTTGATAGATAGCACAGAAAGTGACGCAAAAAATATCTCAATTTATGTAATGCTTTTCAATGGTTTATAGATAACACAGCGCTTTAGATTCCGTCAAATAATCTGTGCTACATCCGTACTTTGCATGGTGAAATGATTAGGTCCCAAAATGTTATGCAGCTAGCCTCTTAGGCAGATGGCAGTGTCAGACCTATCCTTAGTACATAAAATGTGATCTAATATTCTGTTTATGAAAAGATTATATATAGTCAGAAGAAATCTGAATCAGAAACAAATAGCATATAGACATTGCAGACCTATTGACTGCAATTGAGTCTAGGTCAGCACTTGAAGGACACCCAGAAGCATTTTTTTATTTTTTTATTTTAAATGATCAATTTCAAGCCTTGTTCAGACAGAGAACAGGACTGATTCTAATAAGTTCACCACTCAAAACATCACATCAACTCAATGTGTAAAAACTATAAGAGTCAATGTGAGGAGCAGGACATAAAACAATTTAAAGCACCACATTTGACCAATCCACAAATACATATATGTATGGAATTGTATGAAATATAGAGGTCTGGTATAATGGGACCTTACAGAAACTCATGCAGTCATTTTCCTATGAGTCCATGTGTTCACAGAATTGGCACAACTATGGCACCATTTGCTCTATTCATTTGATTTACAGGGTGACATCAAGCAGTTCATTAATGAAATGGAAAATCATGTCATGGATCCATGTAACGTGCTTGCATTTGAATGACCCCTGCATAGTAATGTAAAGTAATGCATATAAAATGAAATGCACTTTAACCTGCTGTGCAAAGCACAACATTACACAATTTATTGTGTTCTATATATATGTGTGCAGTTAATTTATGATTATGATCAGAATATATTTTTATATCAGTAAAATGATGTAAAGTACTGAAACATATTTGTTATTGTGACATTACTGTACAGATCTCCTCATGCTATTGCACTTGCTAATCCATTTTTCTCTATAATACACTACACAAGTAATTGCTAGATAATTTTATATTATTATGTCAGGTTTTTAAGTTGAGGAAAAGTTGTCATAGGTACTTAATGACAATGCTGTGATCAATTCAACATTAAAGGGGTTTTGCCACGATCTCATTTCATACCCCCTGTATCCATCTTCAGCCTGGTGTCGAGGAGGTGTGGTGATTTTTTGAATTGCTTATCTGGCCCCAGCGGATCATCACCCCCCTTTCCCCCCTTTATCAAAGAAAGGTCTGTATATTTGGAGAATGTAATAGCTACATTGTAGCCAAGGTAAAACTTTGCCTTAGGCAAAAAGGGTCCTCGGTTCAAATTCTCAGGAAAACCAAACCCGTGGGGGTTTTATTTCTCTTTTAATTTCATATACCCCATTGAGGGGTTTTTTTTTCAATTTATTTGCACGTTTGACAATTACTTAGGAGAACAGAGGACAGGAGAGAAGACAGACCTGGGGGTTTTAACCCATAGTGCCTAGGGAGAGGTGTGTCCCCCGAGCAGTGCACCAGGGGCTGAAAAAGGGCTCAGGCTGGGTTTATCCCCGGAGAAAAGCTGTAAACAATGGATCACTAAAGGGGCGCTAAAACAAAAAAGGGGCGAATTTTTTAAAAAAGATGAATGGTGAAAATGTTTTTTGATTTTAATTTTCAAATTCCCCTCAATTTTACTTCGTGGCAAAAACCCTTTTAAAGGGGTTCGATAATTTGGGTGGTTCCTGACTAATGATTTGCCTCATATAGTCTTGATGTAATTTCAATATTCCCTACATTTATAACAAACCAACACCACTGTGTATGCGTGCAGTGTTTGTATCATTAACACAGTCATTTTATCAGATATAGTAACTGAGGTGTGATTGGGGACATCATTGTGACCCTTAGATTATCTTTTGTTAACGTTTGCTGTGTGAGAACATACTTCTGGATGAGAGCCAGTAAAATGTTATGTTAGGAATCTGCTTAAAAAATTCCCTAATATGTCAATATTGGCATTGCTCCATTCTGCCCTAAGAGTGCCTTAACCAGCAGGGCTGTGCAGATTCCCGAATGCCCTATATTTTATTATGTAGGCCTACTACAACAACCAATGCTAGTTCAACAAAATACATATACCAGTCTGCTGTAACATAAAAACCAAGAGAAAAAAAATAACATGAACTGTATTAGGACAATGAAACTTTTCCAGAGACAGGATACATGAGGCACTAAGTGTATGGCCAATACTTGAAGTTGATGTGCTGGAATGGAAAAAATAAATGGGCAAAAGAGCTTTTGACCAAGAACAAATTGTGATGGATAGGCAACTGGTCAGAACAGCTACAAAAATGAGTAGTACCACCAAAAGTGATACAAGTAAGAACCAACAGTGATTGCCAACAGGATCATGGGCACCCTAAGCTAAGCGATGCGCCTAGGGAGCAAAGGCTAGCATGTTTAGGTTGAATCAACATGAGTGCTACTGTAGCACAAACTTAATGAATTTAGAATACAAAGTGCAAATGCAGCTTGCTTTATTTAGGTATATGACCCTTGTCCACCACAGAAACCAACTACAATGGGCATGTGAGCATCAGAAGTGGACCATGAAACAACAGAAGAAGGAGACCTGGTCTTATTTATTTATTACATTTTATTATTTCATGTGGACAGCAAGATGCATTACTGTTGCTTAACTTCAGATGGTTTTTGGATACACTACAGGAAAAAGACAAGACGTGGTAGCAGTGTGATGTTATGGGCAATGTTTTACTGAAGAACCAGGCTCCATGCTCTTGAGCTTCTCACATTGTGCTCCTTCACTGCTGAGTCCCTCAAGTTTGCTCCTAAGTACATTCCTTCCCATCTATGTCGGTTTATAAACACAAAGCTCACCTTCTTAGTGCTGGAGCTGAGCATGCCTCACCAGAAAAGTGAAGCTGAGCTGCAGGTCGTATCCCTTGGCAACAAGCTATTAACATCAGAATTTGAACAAGTAATTGATGAATGATTATGTGGGAAACTACTGAAAATATTTTTTTAATACATACTGAATATTTTTTTACCACACACTATCAGTAGAAGTCAAGTTTTGTATACCCCTTTAAGGATGCTTTCAGACATGAATAATATAGGTGCATTTTTGCACTAGTATTATGTCAACAAATCCCATCCCAGCAAACTAAACTAAAAGCATAATGTAAGAACACATACATAAGGCTTTATTGACCCCACACATTATGTTCTAACGTTTATACCATATATAGCCTAAATTTAAATTATAAGTATATTAATGTATCAATTTGAAGTTCAGACTGTTTAGCTCTATTGCCTAGAATAGATACACTTGTATTGTAACATACCTTTAGCTTTGAGCAGGACTAGCTCTGGGCAGCCTGCTGGTCTTTTGATGTATTCTCCTCTGCTGCCGTGACTCCTAATATTGGCCCTGGGAATTTTATTGCAGTCTATATTATAAAATCAGAGTATTACCTGTACTCAGCTTACTGAGCACTTCTTTAGTAAAGAACTACTTCGGTCGTTCTAAATAGATATTTATTAACAATATGAAACTCAAAGATGTAAAGTTATAAAAGCAATGAGTAGAGTTTATAAATCTGGTGGTCAGGGACCATATGTTGAGACATGTCAGAAAATGTAGCATGAAAACAATATTAACAGTATTCACACTATGCAGTAAAGTCATTTTCCTATGGTCTTAAGGGGTGTTCCTACCATAGGCTTTGATGACATATGGCTAGGATATGCAATAAAAATCTGATATGTGCAGCAATAGGCCCCAAAAGTTACGGTGCAGAATAGAGAGCTGGTCACACTTGCGCACAACTTTCCATTCTATTCAGTTCTGAGTGCAGATGAATGCCGTGTTCAACTGTGCTCAGAACTCCCATAAAACAGAACTGAGGGGCTCTCCATCCTATTCTGTAACTTTCAGGGGCCTTTTCCCAGAGGTGTGGGGCTCAGACGTATCAGTATTTAAAGGGGTTGTCTCGCTACAATGATTGGGTTTTAATTAAAAGATCTTTAAAAAACAAGCAGCTTTGCAATATATGTTCATTACAAATGTCCTACTGATTTTGAGCTAGCCCTGTTCATAGGAGTGCATCAGCTTCTCAAATTTCTATAGCAGCCGACCTGTTGATCCTTATCTTACTGGCTGTCAGGTCTGAATGACTCATCACTTTTGAAGACAGGTCGGAGCAGAGAGCCCCTCCCACACAGAATGTTTCTGTAGTGTAGGGATGAGGAGGGAGGACTCTGGCTTATATGTACATACTGACTGTATTAACCCAGTGTGTGCCTGATTCCTCCTGCTCTCTACACGATTGAGCAGAGATTAGGTTGATCTATAGATGTGACAGCAGTGACCCTGTTTGTTACTATAATCATGATGTCTGTGGAGCTGTAACTATAATAATACTATACAGATCAGGGAGGCTTGTGAACAGTTCATGCTGTGCTGTCTAGGGACACATCCTGAGTAACACTTTGCAGCTTTCCCTGCCTCTGTTCTGAGAGGGTTTGTTTGTTGTTGCTGGAGATGTGGAGATATGTTTAAGCAAGCAGAGGGTATTTGGAACACTATTAGCACTCATAGACCTCGCTAGGCAGGCTCACGCAGGGTTAACTCTCGCAGCTGTCCCGGATAGCTGCCGGTGTGGTGAGGGGAGGGGGGAAGAGGGAGGGGGGGAAGAGGCAGAGAAGCTAGCACGCCCCTCAATTCAACTCCCATTCACAGACAGAGGCTGAAAGCTATTAATGAGACAACTCCTTTAATGACATATTGCTAGGATATGACATCAAAGTCTATGATGGGAACACCACTTTAACTTTGCAATGATATATGTAATCATAAATTCCTAATAATACTGTTATTCTTACTACTTAATCAATGTGTGTCCATACAAAATGTATATGCTTGTATTTAATTGCCAAATAATATTTTTTATATCTATGTATGGAATAAATTGGCCTTTTTATATTAGACTTTATTGTCATGTCATTTAGGTGAAAACTTTTCAAAAATTACTACTCTGTGTTACGTTGACTGTATAAAATTAAAATAAATTGTCAAGTTTTTTTGTACCCATAGTTTGTTTCTGGTTATTGCCAAGGATGTTTTTTAACTTTTTGCTACAAATGATAAATGTGTCTCTATTTAGTGCTGAAGCTAATACTGGTGTCAACATCCTGGCACTGTTTTTGGGTAACAGATCATCATATGCATGTTCTTAGGACAAAAATACAATAGATTACTATGGTGGAGCAGGGAGCCAGGACCTCCACATAGACAGTCATCATGCCAACCTGCACTATGCTGCGATCATCTAATGATAATAAAAATGATATTTGTTGATATTTTGCCCGTGTTCAGGGTACTACTCCCAATGCTGAAATGTTATTCGGTGTGGTATATTCTGGCACCATTATAGCATCTACACTTCTTATTCACTGAGTTAGGATAAAGCTTCTGGCTGCCGTGTCAAAAACTCCCCTTTCTCTGTCTTCGTACTAGCCGTTTGAGAAGAAGTGGAGAGGTGCATCTACAAGCTGGGTGGCACATTTGCTAGAGCAACAGTCTGAGACCTGGATAATATTGTGCACAAGTTTCTATTCTACAACTGCAAATGTACTGTCCACCTCCATTAAAGATTTTTTTTTGAGATATGAAAAAACTGCCTAAAACTATGTGCACATTACAGGGAAGTGCTGTACAATAGGTGTAACTTTAGGGGGGTACGGAGGGGACTGGTCCCCCCCACTTTTTTCTGGGTGGGGGACGGTCCCCCCCACTTTTTAGCCACTTCAATAAAAAAGAATCCATATGAAAGCATGAAAATACGGTAAGGGGGAGAGCTAGAGCACAGAGGAGGAAGAAGTTACCCTTGCCTCCTATATTTCTGTGCATCTTGGGTGGGACAGAGTAGGTGCAGCCTCAAGTGTAAGTGGCAGTGTGAGAGCAGTGTGATTGGATAGGCAATGAGTCAGCGGGGCTGCTTCACTCAATCAGAACGGCTGCTCAAGGTCCAGCACAATCTGTATACTGGGGCTGTATTCTTTCACTCCACTTTGTATACACTTCCCCTATGATCAGCCCTCAGGAGAAGAAGGGAAAGATCTTGCCGAATGCCAACTGCCACCAGACTACAGGAGACAGGGTAAGGTGGGGATCAAAAGGTGCTAGGCGTTGTGTGTGCATGTGAGTAGGGTATGTACTGTATATGTGAGATGTGTATATACTATACAACCATGTGTCTAGCCATGTCACGTCTTCCCTGCACTTACGCGCCGGGGAAAATAAAAGTGAATGAAGCCAGCCCCGCAGCATTTTAGAAGTATGGACTGGCCAGTGCGTACTTCTAAAACACCCAGCATATAACAGAGCGCACAGTACACCCCACTATACGCGTTGTTGACTTACATTAAGGGTACGTTCACAAGGAAGATATGAATGCTGATTCTGGGGTGGATTCAGTACTGTGTCTGTTTCAGAACCAGCGTCCTACTGACAGGAAACTGATTTACATTGTAAAATCAGTGTCGTCGTTTAGATGACACTAATTTTACTTGAGTATTTTCGCCACATACTGTCAGCGCCTACACAGAATTCTTCAAGGTGTTTTATGCACTAACAGCACTAAAGGATAGGAGGGAGAAATCTGCTTCGGGCAGTCTGAGTCATTTGCTCGTCGGAATTCTGTGTTTGCAAGCGCCGAATTTTCAAGCAAGCAAACGACAACTGTCGTGACGAATAATCCATCATGTAGCCCACCCCAAGGGTGTAGTGTGTCTGTGTTCAATATTATATATTTATATAATATAGGTATATAAACTATATATATATATATATATTCACACACACACACTTTTTTGGGTACCTTATTATAATTATTATTATTATTATTAATATTATTAATATAGATTTTAAAGCGCCATTGATTCCAGGGCGCTGTACATTCGAGGGGGTTACATACATTACATAAGTCAAACGAGTACGTTGATATGGGAAATGACAATTGGGCAGACAGAGGGAGAGAGGGACCCTACCCGCGGAGGGCTTACATCTACAAGGAGGGGAAAGAGACAGGAGTTGAGGGGCAGACAGTTCTGTGGAGGAAGTAGTGGACAAGTTTAGTGAAGGTTATAGGGCATAGCTTGAAGAAATGGGTTTTCAGGTTGCTTTTGAGCTGGTGAAAGTGGAGGAGAGTCTGATGTGTTTGGGAAGTGAGTTACAGAGTGTGGGTGAAGCACGGGAGAAGTATTGGAGACGGGTTGTGTGAGGAGCTGAGAAGGGGAGAGCAGAGGAGAAGGTCCTGTGAGGAGCGGAGAGTGCGTGGAGGGGAGATATTTGGAAATTAGGCAGGAGATGTATGGAGGGAGAGGTCATGGAGAGCCTTGAAGGTCATGGTTAGTAGCTTGAAATGAATGCGGTGGGCAAATGGGAAGCCAGTGAAGGGATTGGCAGGAGCGGACGAGAAGAAGGAGTAGCGAGGAGAGAGGTGGATAAGACGGGCAGCTGATTAAGGATGGATTGGGGGGGAGCGAAGGGTGCTAGTGGGTGGCCCAGAGAGGAGTTGACAGTAGTCTAGGCGGGAGATGACAAGGCATGGGACCATCATTTTTTGTAGCGGTCATAGTTTGATGGAATGAGCGGTTGGCAGAGATGTTTTTCAGGTGGAGGCGGGAGGTAGAGGTGAGGGTTTGGATGTGTGGTTTGAAAGATGTCTGCAGTGAGTGTTGGTATAAGGCAAAGTCATCAATTGAGTGAGTTTTCTTTCAGCGGCGTTCGGCAGCTCTGGAAGCCCGCCTCAGCTGTTGTAAGTGTCTGTGTGCCAGGGTTGTTCTGTTGATTTTGAGGGTTCTGTTGTGTGTTGAGAGGAGGACTGAGTCATGGGCGGTGATGATTGTATGGGTTGTAGAAAGTGGTGGCTGCGTCTGGGTCATTGAATGAGGAGATGTGGGAAAGAGGTGCAAGATGAGTCAGAGAAGTGTGAGGGATAGGTTTTTGAGATTACTGCGGGGGTCGTATGGATATGAGACAGGAGGAGCAGGTGGGGAGGAGATGGTGGTGAAGGTAAGCAGGTTGTGGTCAGATATAGGGTGTGGAGAGTTAGAGATGTCAGATAGGGGGCAGAGGTGGGTGAAGATGAGGGTACAGTGTGTCCATCTTTGTGAGTGGCTTTCCTGAGGTCCACTGGGAGAGAGGTCAAAGGAGGAGCAGAGTGAAGCAGTTTGTTGGAAGCAGAGTGGGGGGTGTCTATTGGGATGTTGAAGTCTCCCATGATATGTGGGATTGTCGTGGAAAAGAAGTGGAGAAGTCAGGAAGCCCAAAGTGGTCAGAAAGGCAGTGGCAGGGCCTGGCGTCGGTAGAAACAGACACTTGGAGGTTGGAGGGGGCGTAGATGCGGACAGAGTGCACCTCAAAAGGAGAGAGTGTGAGGGAAGGCAGAGGTGGAGTGGGGACAAAGGAGCAGGTGTCAGACAGGAGGAGGCCGACACCTCCACCATGCTTGTTAGGAGGCCGCCTAAAAGAAGAGTGCGGCAGGGAGAACTGTGTCAGGGGGGTCAGCAGTTTTCAGTCAGACCAAGGAAGCGTAAGTTGCGTGAGATCAGAAAAAACGAACAAGTCATGTATGTAGGAAAGTTATTACATACAAACACGCTTTACGGAGAGTTCCAAGGAGTGGGGTGGGGGGAGACGGGTCAGAGGGATGGTGTATCTGGTTAAAGGTATTAGCGGAATTAGTAGTGGTGAGTCTGTTCGAGGAGGCAGAGAATATGGTGGGAATGTGCTGGGGGGGCCCGGGGTTGGGGGATATGTCCCCGGAAGCCAGAAGGAGCAGTGAGAGGGTGTGTAGGTGGAGTAGGATAGACCTGTAGTTTGGAAGGGTTTGTTTGGTGCGGAGGGGCATTAACAGTGAGGAGAGGTTGGTGGCAGCAGACAGGTGTGAGGGTAGATGCAGGGGGAGAAGTAGAGTTCATTGTCCAGCGAGTGGTTTTGGGGATAAGCAGTAAGTGTGAGGAGAGTGGAGATGGCGATGATGAGGGAAAAGAGTGCATAGACTTTTAGATCACAGTTGGACAGTTAGATGTCTGGCTGGGGGCGTTGATAAGAGGCGCTCTCTGGCTGGGACAGTTGATGGAGGCGCTCTCTGGCTGGGACAGTTGATGGGGGCGCTCTCTGGCTGGAACAGTTGGTGGAGGCCCACCCCCCATCTCTGGATGGCACAGGTGATGGAGGCACTCTGCTGGCAGGGACAGGTGATGGAGGCGCTACTCTGGAGGGAAAGGTGATGGAGGCGCTCACTGGCTGGAGACAGGTGATGGAGGTGCTATCTGGATGGGACAGGTGATGGAGGCGGCTCTCGGCTGGGACAGTTGATGGGAGGCGCACTCTGGTTGGGACAGGTGATGGAGGCGCTCTCTGGTGGAACAGGTGTTGGAGGCGCTCTTGGCTGGGAAAGTTGATGGACGGCCAACTAACTGGCTGGGACGGTTGATGGAGGCGCTCTCTGGCTGGGACTGTTGATGGACAGCGCCTCTCTGGCTGGGACAGTTGAGGAGGCGCTCTCTGGCTGGGACAGTTGGGGATTTGGAGAAGCTATCTGGCCTGGGTACAGTTGATGGAGGCGCTCTCTGGATGGAGACAGTTGATGGAGGCGCTCTCCTGGCTGGGACAGGTGATGGAGCGCTCTCTGGTTGGGAAGGTGAATGTGAGGCGCTCATGGCTGGACAGGTGGATGGGGGCTCTTCTGGCTGGGACAGTGATGGAGGCACTCACTGGCTGGCGACTGTTGATGGAGGCGCTCTCTGCTGAGACAGTTGATGGAAAAAAAAAAAAGGCGCTCTCTGGATGGGACAGTTGATGGAGGCGCTCTCTGTGGGCAGTTGAATGGAAGCGCTCTCTGGCTGGGACAGTTGATGGAGGCACTCTCGGGCTGGGTTAGTTGATGGAGGCGCCTCTTGGCTGGGACAGTTGATGGAGCGCTCACTGGCTGGGACCAGTTTATGGAGGCGCTCATCTGGCTGGGGACAAGTTGTGAGGCGCTCTTTGGCTGGGAAAGGTGATGGAGGGTCTCTGGCAGGGACAGGTGATGGAGGCCCTCTCTGGCTGGACAGTTGCTGGAGGCGCTCTCTCGGCTTGGGACAGTTGATGGGGCGCTCTCTGGCTGGCGACAGTTGATGGCGGAAGATGCTCTCTGGCTGGGGTCAGTTGATGGAGGCTACACTACTCTGGCTGGGATCAGTGATGGAGGCAGCTCTCTGGCTGGGTTAGGTGATGGAGGCGCTCTCTGGCTGGGACAGGTGATGGAGGCGCTCCTGGTTAGGGACAGGTGATGGAGGCGCTCACTTGGCTGAGACAAGTGATGGGAGGCACTTTTCTCTGGCTGGGAAAGGTATTGGAGGCGCTCTCTGGCTGCTCTGAGACAGTTGATGGAGGCACTCACTGGCTGGGACAGTTGATGGAGGCGCTCTCTGACTGAGACAGTTGATAGAAGCGCTCTCTGGCTGGGACAGTTGATGGAGGCACTCTCTGGTTGGGACAGTTGATGGAAGCGCTCTCTGGCTGGGACAGTTGATGAAGGCACTCTCTGGCTGGGACAGGTTGATGGAGGGCTCTCTGGCTGGGGACAGTTGATGAGGCATCTCTGGATGGGCCAAGTTGATGGAAGGAGCTCACTGGCTGGGACAGTTGATGGAGGCGCTCTCTGGGCGGAGGACAGTTGATGGAGGCACTCTCTGGCTGGGACAGTTGATGGAGACGCTCTCTGGCTGGGACAGTTGATGGAGGCGCTCTCTGGCTGGGACAGTTGATGGATGTAGTTAGTCTCTGGGGTACAGTATATAATGTAATACTCTCTGGGGTACAGTGTATAATGTAATAATCTCAGGGGTATGGTGTAAAATAATCTCTGTTGTACAGTGTGTAATGTAGTAATCCTTGGGTACGGTGAATAATGCAGTAATATCTGGGGTACGGTGTTTAAACTGATCTCTGGGGTACAGTGGGTAATGTAGTAATCCTTGGGTACGGTGAATAATGCAGTAATATCTGGGGTACGGTGTTTAAACTGATCTCTGGGGTACAGTGGGTAATGTAGTAATCTCTAGGGTACAGTGAGTAATGTAATATCTGGTGTATGGTGTGTAATGTAGTAATCTCTGGGGTATGGTGTGTAATGTAATCTCTGGGGTAAAATGTGTAATGTAATCTCTGGGGTACAGTGAGTTATGTAATCTCTGCGGTACAGTGTGTAAAGAGATAATCTATGGGGTATGATGTGTAATCTAATCTCTGGAGTATACTGTGTAATGTAGTAATCTCTGGTGTACAGTGAGTAATGTAATGTAATCTCTGGGTACAGTGTAATTGTAATCTCTGGGGTATGGTCTGATGTAATCTCTGGGGTACAATGTGTAATGTAATCTCTGGGGTACAATGTGTAATGTAATCTCTGTTGTACAGTGTGTAATGTAATCTGTGGGGTACAATGTGTAATGTAATATCTGGGGTACAGTGTAATGTAATCTCTGGGATATGGTGTAATGTAATCTCTGGGGTACAATGTATAATGTAAACTCTGGGGTACAGTGTAATGTAGTAATCTATGGAGTATGGTGTTTAATCTAATCTCTGGAGTACAGTGTATAATGAAGTAATCTCTGGGGTACAGTAATGTAATGTAATCTCTGGGATACAATGTGTAATGTAAACTCTGGGGTATGATGCGATGTAACCTCTGGGGTACAGTGTAATGTAATCTCAGGGGTATGGTGTAATATAATCTCTCTTGTACGCGTGTAAAGTAATCTCTGGGGTACAATGTGTAATGTAATCTCTGGGGTACAATGTGTAATGTAATCTCTGGGGTACAGTGTAATGTAATCTCTGGAGTAAAATGAGTAATGTAATTCATTTCTAGGGTTCAGTGTGTAATATAATATATTTTTTGGGTATAATGAATTAGTTTTAATTTTTTTATTTCTGAGTACAATGTGCATTAAGTTGGAAGTGCAGTTAGTATGTAGTTTCTGTTTCCTACCATGTGTAATATAATTCATTTCTGGGGTGGCAGTGAGTGAGTCATTTCTGGTGTATGGTATGCAATAAATAAATTTTTGGGGGTCACAGTGTGTGACAACAGTCATCATTAGGGGTACAGTGAGATTGGGTTCTTTTATTTTCCTCATTCTGTTGTGTGTACAACAAATTTAATGGAGCAGTGATGGGGGATGGGAGGGGTTAAACGAAATTTGCAGCATTGCACAACATTTTTTATTTCCATCTGAAGGGGGAATTATTATAGGTGCGCTCGTTAGATTTCATTGCTAGGGCTGCTTTTTAGTCCCAGTCCGGCTCTAAACTTCAGTAATTAGAGAGCCGCTCATAACCTTACGGATTGCACCAAAAGTGTTTGCAATAAGGACATTGCCCGGACCTGCTGGGGGAGCTCACAACACTCCCTCAGACCTCCTAGCTGGGTCAGAGGGGGCCACGTCACTGCAGGGAGAGGAGGGGGAAGAGAAGGGAGGAAGGGGAAGTGAAAGTGGAAGGAGAGTAGAAGGAGGGAGGGATAGGAAGATAGGGGATGAGAGGGAAAATTGGTCTCCCCCACCTTTTGAACCAAAGTTACGCCCCTGGAAAAACTAGTGTTTCTGTAGATAATGCTGGTGTGGATTTATTGCTAATTCTTTTCTTTGCCTAGGCAGTAAGGGAACATTATAACTGTGAAAGAGTATTGGGAGCACTAACACTGTGTGGTGGTACAAACTAGAGTTATGTTACTTTGTAGGAGCACTAAGTGCCATTTAGTGGCACTATTACTGTATGGGGCAGATAGACATACACAGTACTGTGTTGAGAACTACTACCATCTGAGATAATAGTGGTTTGCCACCAGTATTTTTGGGCTAGTCATAAATATTACATTGTTATCTATAAGGTACTCTATTCAGAAAAAAAGTGTCACCTGTTAGTCATTGAATTTAACTGTAATACATTTTCTTATATAGTATGCAGAACACCTTTGTAAAACTTTTATCTAACACTATATAGTCATTGTATATATTGATCATGCTGATGTCATGATAGTATTTGGTTATTGTTAAGTGGTACTATATGGTAACTGTATGGCTGTATTATTTACAGTTATATTATCATACATGTGACAGGGCAGATTTTCTGGTGGGCAGATCATCTTTGGATACAGGAGGAGATGGGATTCACATTTTTAGCTCCACAGTCAAGTCCCATTATCGTACCCATCAGCTAATATCCTAAATAAATGCCAGGTGCAGAAGAGACAGCAGCTAGAAAGGCTGGGAGTCAATCAATAAGGTCCTAGCATAGGGTACGTGGGGGAGAATCCATAGAGAGAGCGCTATAATTAAGAGATCCCACAGATGCCCGTGTGGGTACGAGCCTGGGGAATATGCAGGCCAGGATAGTACTTGTAAGTCTTGGTCGTGCTCTTCTGACCAGTGTTGAAAAGTGTCTGGCTTTGTCGCATTGTCTTGCTGAAAGATTCTATCCATCCCAGAAGAGACAATCAGCATGTATGTTATATGCAAGGATGGATTCATACCCAAAATCAGTTGAGAGTGCCTTCCACATGGATGAGTGGGCCAGAGAATGGCACAAAAACATTCCCCAGACCATAATACTGCTGCCACCAGCTTGTGATCTTCAAGCAATGGCTACAAGGTATTTGTTCTAAGATATTTTTCGACTGACATGCATTCAATGACACCATTCGATGAAACAGAAAATGTGACTCATTGCAGAAGGTAACCCTGTGTCCAATTCTTATACTGCAGTGAAAAAATCCTTTTCTGCTGATACAACTTTGTTAGCATAATTGCAGTGACCATCAATCTGCTTCGGATCCCCAAAAATAATGAAGAAGTCAAGGTTTAAGGTAATCAAAAGCCTATATACTGTAAAAGCATTCTTTTCATGTTAAAGGAGTTTTATCTTTTGAGTTGTTCGTGCTGTTCTGCTAATTCTCTCAGATTGAGTTTGAAATCCAGGGGCGTGTCCCTCTGTCAGCAGGCGTGTCTCTCCTGTCAGCAGGCGTGTCTCTTCTCCCAGGAGGCGTGTCTCCCCTCACTGAAGAACTGTGACATCATCATTCTGGGTTAGGCAGTAGAAGCAAAGGTTGTCTGGAATAAACACCCTCTGTAGCTCCTGCATGCTTATGTCTGCAGCCTTCAGGCTCCACAAGCTCCAGCAAGCAGCTTTTATATCACAAATTACACACAAATTACACTGAAAGCCAGCAGCTGTTACTTCTGTTCTAGTGGTGTTCACCCAAATTGCACTTACAACAGGCAGAGATCTTTACTAAACTACAAGGACAAATGTCAGCTTCAAGTAAAGATCTCTGCTTGCTGTCAGTGACATGTGAGTGAAAACAAGGGGGGTAGAAGCAATCTGCTTTGAGAGAAGACCCTGCTCAACCTATAACTAGCTTGGGCTGGTAGTGCAGCGGTAGAGATTTGACTTTACAAGGAAGGGGTTTGGAGTTCTAGTCCCTCACAGAGCATTTTTCCTCCCCTAAATTCTACACATATGTAGAGAGACCTAAAATATATGTGTCAATCTCTATAATGATATATATACACATACATAGCTCCCCTATATCATGTCTCATCCCCCAGAGTATATGCATTGTAATCACATATGTTGGAAGTCCCTTGGTGTGACTGTGAGGATGGGACACTATATAGGGGAGCTTTGGGGTGTGTGTGTATATAAATAACATTATAGATGTCTACACATATATTTTCATATCTTTACATATGTGTACAATTTATAAAAGAAAAAAAAAAAAAACTACTGATGGGGCTTGAACTCCCAACCTCTCTGTTGCAGAGTGGATCAGTTAAGCACTAGACTACACATACAGCTTGTACTGTACTGTGTTGAATCCTTATGTTATACACTACAGATGATGACGTCATAAGGAGGCGGGGCTTGCATTAGATCTGAGGAACAGAACGTCCTCTTTTCAAAGTAGCAGCTTAAGGACTGGACCCAGGGACGGGACTATGGGTAGGCCAAGGTAGGCGGTCGCCTAGGGCGCCACCTCTGCCTGTCACGTGGGGGGCGCTGCGCTGTGCATAAATTTTTATGGTACTTTGCTATGCGGCGCCGCAGTCTGACTGTTGTCAGACTGAGTGAGCGGCTCCCTGGCTGCAGCCACAGCGCTCAGTCAGTGGCAAGCTGCTGCTTGAGGGCCCGCCCCCTCTACTGAGCGCCGAAATCTTCTGCGGAGCCCATGACAGCCCAACCATGACCACTGAACCCCCGCAGCTACTGCCTCAGTCTGGAGTGATGCCTGCTTTTGCTGACTGGGGTACTTCATGTTTCCTCCCGTGCGGCGGTCAGTGGTCACAGAATCTAGTCGGACTAGTCAGAGAGACGGGACTGCCCGACTACAGACTTTAAGTAACAGGGGTCACTTTAATGGAAGGGGCAGCAGAGACTGGCTGGAGGGGTGACTAGCAGCTGAGCAGGACGAGCTGAGCGGGACTATGAGCGGGGCGGCAGGGAAGTGAAAGTTAGAGCCTGTGACTGCAGCGCTCTGTGCAGGAGCTTCTTTCATTCTGATCCTTCTTACTGTGTGCCGGAGTCCCTCCGGCTCCTGAACAGTGCAGAGAGCTGGACTGATCAATCATCATAAACTGATGACAGCTATCCTGATGAACCCTGCTGCCCCCTGAGTGTGGACTTCTCCAGCTCTGCCCTAGGTTAACCTTGCTGGCGGACAAAGCTGGAGTCTCCATACTCAGAGAGCAAGCAGCAGGCTGAAGGAATGACCCCCCCCAGTAATGCAACTAGTTATACAGTACTGTGAAGCGCTTCCCTCTATATACACTGACCATTTATTACATGATTTACCTTCCTAAATATCCCACACACACACCTCTATATGTATATTGCACATATATTTATATATATATATATATATATATATATATATAAATTTTATATATATAACATAGTGTATGTGTTGTGTGTGTAGAAAATACACATGCATTATAGAAATATACAGTATTCACTCACATGTGCTATAACATACATAACTATAATGTTTTAATAGTCTGTTTTTTGTTACCCATAGAAAAACCCTAAGAGCTCAGCTATTTATTTCTACAGCACTAAAAAAATAAAAGCTGGGCTCGGACCGGTTGCATGGGTAACAACAGCCCTCACCTCGGGAATCAGGTTTCATTAGTGTGTTAGCACTTTGTAATCAAAAACGTAGGTTTTTGGGTTGCAGTTTTGCTGCTGCCCCCTATTCCCTCACCTCTGCCGCAGAAAAAAATACTTTTAACCCCTTCCTGACAACTGTCATAATAATATGGCTCTTTGTAAATTTTTTTCTCTCAGCCTTCCCAGAGCCATACGTTTTTTTTTTTTTTCCACCTATATAGACTTTGAGGGCTTTTTTTTGTGGGACAAGATGGATTTTCTAATGGTGTCATTCACTGTTTCTATAAATATACTGGGAAACCACAAAAAAAATTCTAATTGGGGTGAAATGTGAAAAAAAACATGCTTGCACCATGTTTGCGAGGTTTTTTTTCCATCGTTCACTCTTTGGTATAATTGATTTGTTCTCTGTATTCTGGTTGATTCAAATCTGGCAATAAACCCAAAAATGTAGAGTTTTCATCATGTTTTAGTACCGCAAAAAAACCCCTTTAAAATCTCCTACTCTTTAAATTTTCAGCAAATAAATTTTTTTGTTCATCCCCCCTGTGGACTTGAGTGAGGGAGGGGTTTTTTTCCGGGTTGATGTGTACTCTTTATTAGCACCATTTTGGGATACATGTGACTTTTGATCACTTCTCTTCAATTTTAGGGGATGTGAAATGAAACCAAAACCCCGAAATTTTAGAATACATTTTTTTTTTTTTGTTACGGTTGTAACGTGTACAGGGTAAATGATGTTATGTTTTGATAGACGGTTTTTTTACGCGTTGATACCAATTTGTGTAACTTTTTTTAAAAAATTTTTATTTGAAAATGGCAAAGGGAGGGGGATTTTTAAACTTTAAGATTTTTTTTTTTCTATAATAGGGTATGGGGGGGGGGGGGGCGCCATTTGACCCATTTGCCTAGGGCACCAAAATGTCTTGTCCCGGCCCTGACTGGACCTGTGAGGAGGTGAATCAACCTCTTGGCAAAAGACCTTTGAACAGGCAGTAATTGTTCATATCATCACCCTAGAGCTGGGAGATGTGTATAGAGCCAGCAGACCTTGGTTTCACTATCGATTTTAACAGCTCAGAGGGGAGTAAGCACAGAGTGTGCAGGCAGCCAATCACAGCGCAGGGGGCGTGGCCAGGACGTTTACTGTCTAGGGGTGTATCCCAACAGGCTGAATGAAATGTCAGCCAGCCAATCACAGTACAGGGGGCGTGTCGAGGGGGGGGTCGGGAAACGTCAAGGGGGCGTGTCCCGACCAGCAACAGCAGAAATAGAACACAGATTTACAGAAAAGCTCATATCTGCTAAACCAAGTGACAGAGGTAATGCAACCCAATTACAAAAGTACTTATTTTTACTGTCCCCATAATCTGAGACATGATCTTTGTAACGATAAAACCCCTTTAAAGTATTTCATCACCTGCTGTCCCTGCTCCAGTCCCTGCTGTTTAACCATTTTGACATTGTGGCAATTACGGCATCTAAATGGATATGGAATGAAACTGCGTACTGCTCCTCCCTCCGATCAACTCCCCCTCAGGACCATAGATGGAAAAACAAGAAAGTTATATTAAGGGATTATTATATGAATGTTTTACAATTTTGGACATTTAAATTTATAAAATATTATGCAGTGAAACTTTGAATAAAGCTCATTATTGTGATTATTGTTGTTTATTTGATACATCATATGAATGGTTAAGTCTGGGGAATTGCTAGCGCTTAGGGACGTAATTACTATTCACTGGCACAACTTACCTTTGTAATTGGAGCTGCCACACCTTTGATAATTGCTTCTGGAAAACATTACTAAATGTCATAGTTGGGACAGTGTTGGGTTTAATAAGACATCACATGGCAGCCCATACTTCTGCTTCTTCTATTGTATATACAGTATTTACTGAGATAGACTTACAGGGCAGACACAGTAAAAAAGATGTGACTATCCCTGTAGCTATCTAAAAACCCTTTAATGACGTATAACATGCTACTACACTATGGCACTAAAAAAGACAAACATTTTCAGCATCTCAAAAAAATGTAAAATGAATGGCTCAGGTGCTATGGCTGCAAAGCAACTACAAAAACCCAGAAACAAACATGCAGCAATCTCCCCATGCCAAGAGACGGATAAACACTCATATATTAATAATTTCATTAATTGATAATTTTTATGGCAGGATGGTTCCAACAATACTCTTCTCTAATTAAAAACAGGACAGAGTATAGCTGGAACCCTCATGCTGTTTTTAATCAGAATAGAGTATAGCTGGACTCTTCATAGAGGCCTGGATTGATCATGAGAGAGGTTAGATTGTATAGACCCTATCTGAACTAAAGCTACATTGCTGTTGGTGGATGTCCCTCTCAGTTTTGCTTAAAACTCGGATTCTTATATGTACTAGATGTTGCATTAATGCACTATGTAATAATCCATATATTCAGTGTTTATCTGTCTGTTGGGCCTACAGAGTTCACTTAGCTGAGGCTTAGCTGAAGGCTTGTGGACCCTGGTGCCAAACTTCAGCTTGGACAATAGCTGTTTACCACTACTTTTTAACAACAGATGTCTGCAGTGTAGCATGCTGCAGAAAATTATTTCTATTTAAAGGGATTGTCCAATAGAAGAAAATTCATTTGAAATGGTACCAGATAGCAGAAAAACAAGTTATACAGCCAAAGCATGTAGGCCCCACCCTACTCCACATAAGCCACTCCCCACCTCCCCGAGAAAAAAAATTCTTTGTTTGGTGAACATGAAACAAAATGCAATTGTGCCTTTGTTTTCTGGGTTTAGTTTGTTTAGGAATTTATTAATCTTAGGCTAAAATGTAACTTTGAATGTGTTAACTCAATAAAAGTCAAACTCCAAATACTTAAAAATACAATACACCAGTAGTCATTTCAATCTAAACGCATATATAGGACCATATGTGTTAATAAAAAAAAATGTATACTCACATCTTCTTAACGGTGTATATGAAGTTATAAATGTATGAACTACATTGGGCATAAAAGTAAATATACCCTACTTCAAAAATGCCTAAAAAGCAGGGTAATCGCCCCAAAAAGAGCGGCCCCACCTTGTAGAGGCTATCAGTTTTAAACCCTAAAAAGGATTTCAATAGTAAATGTGCCCAAAGAAAAAGACAACAGTCAGTTACCTGTCAAACTGTAAAAAGTGCCCAAAAGCATAGCTAATAAGTCACTTGGAAAAACATAATAGTGTCTACCCAAAGCTTTTCCCCGTATTGTGATGACGGTTCCTCAAGGGAGCTATTTTAGAAAACAATGGACTAGGTGAGCATATGTGACCACAAACGGTATAGGGGGTACAAGTTTTGCGCTGCCAGAGATAACACCGGTGGTTAGAAAAGAAGATAATGCAACACACCGTATTACTAAAGAAGGATACGCGAGTATACTTTTCTTGTATTAACACATATGGTTCTATATATATGTTTAGATTGAAATTATTACTGGTGTATTGTATTTTTAGGTATTTGGAGTTTGACATTTATTGAATTAACACATTAAAAGTTACATTTTAGCCTAAGATTAATATTTCAATGAATCCTTCTATAATTAAATCTTCTTGTTGATATTTTTAGGATTTTACACTGAACAGTTTAATTGACTATATTCTGCCAATCAATATGTGTAAAAGGGCCAAAAAATATCACCACGTCACTACTATATAGTGAATAATACCATCATAATTTCACTGACCAAACCAGTATACCAATATTACCAACAACAAAATACAAGATCAAATAATACCACCACATATCACTACCATATAGTAACTAATATCACCATACTATTACTGACTAAATCAGTAAACCAGTATACCAATAACCACAATATACAAGGAATAAATTATACCACCACACCATGACCACCTATCACAACTATGAGGAGACTGAATAAAACCATTGTACTGTTACAGAATATAAACCATTACACTTAGACCACAATTACTGCCATCCATTGCCCATATAGTGGTAGATAGCAGTTGTATATAGGTGCTCTGCAGACATAAGTGATTACAGTAAAGGGATTCACAAATGACAACTTCTTTGATGAGTCATTTACGTTCCCTTTTTATCTCCATCCAGTCCAGACATGATGACTTTTCAAGTCCATAACTCATCCCTACATAAACATGTAAGACTCCTCACTTTTCCAGCACCTCCTTAGCATTTCCCACCTCTGTACAAACTTTTTAGCCATAGCACCTCAAATGGTAATAATGTTCCCCTTGGTTCCCTACACCTAAAGGATGCTTACGTACCTATATGTCTAATGAGGGACTTACCTACCTAATGGGGATTTGCATATATCAAAAGGCGACTTTACCTACTTAATAGGGAGAGTCTGCCCATTTATCTGACTAATTTTGAGGGTCTAACCTACCTAAAAGGAGTGTCAACCTGTCTGCCTAATTTGGGGTTCTGCCTACTATATGGGGTGTGTAGATATCTACTGGTGGCACAAATGGGGACCCTATAATTGTCTAGGGGGCACTATCACTGTTTGGAGGTACTATTACCGTGTGGTGCACCAAGGGGAACATTATTAGTATTTGGGGTGCTATGGCTAGGTCCATGTGACCCAGCGATGCAACTTTGTGGTGAGGGGGCCTTAAGGACCACTAGTGCACTACCCAAAAATATATGAAAAAAATATATATTTGTATTGAATCCACTAGTCAAGACAATTAAAAACACTTAAAAAATAAAAGCATAAAGCCCGTAATGAGAACATATCTATCCGTTTATAAATGGAAAAGAAATTAGCCCCAGCTCATTGAATATTGTCAAATATATGATAAAATGCACAGTACATTTTTACCCCAAGCCATAAAAAACCACAATAAATATTGCTATGTAAAATGTCAAAATAGCAAAACTAGTACGGATGGAGAGTATGAGGCTAAACATATCGCTGTTTACTGCAGCCCCTTGATGAAGCAGCAGTAAGCAGAGATATCTATGGTACTTGTACTCCCATCTTGTTTTTTGACACAGCATTTGCACTTTCTCATCCACATTTGGTATAACACTCCATGATATTTTACATTAGGTTTTGCACATTACTGTGCATTTTGACTTTAGCTAGGGGTTACCTACTTTCCCCCTTGTGTTTTTTTTTGTGTTGTCCACTATCTTCATTTATGGTGTATTTTATAGTGAGCTTTATCTTGACCTTTTTCTAACAATGTTTATGATGGTTGCTTATTGTTTATGGATCAAATGCACTGTTCATTTTGTTACATTTAAATGTGATTACATGCGGCTTGCAAATATTTGATGGTGTTCAATGAGCTGGAGGCTTACCCTTTTTTTTAATTTATAAACGGATAGGTTTGTTCTCATGTGATTTATGCCCTTTTGTTTCAGTGCTTAATGTTTAGTGTTTGTTTACGGGCTTGACTTGTAAAAATAAATATTTTTTCATATACTTTTTGGGTAGTGCACCTTATATATGGTTCTATTGTTGTGCATAGCTGCTAATTACAAAAGCAAAGAAAAATTCTGTTAGCTTCCAGTCATCTCTAATGGAGGCCATCTAACCACTGGTCAGTGTTAATCTGCCATCTCAATGAGTATATATGTATACATTGGTGATTTTGCAAGTTTTCCCACCTACAAATAATGGAAAGGTCTTGTTATCGTAGATGCACTTCATCTTTGAGAGAATCTAAAAAAAAAAAAATCCAGAAAATTATATTGTAAGATTTTTAAATAATTCATTTGCATTTTATGGTATAAAATAAGTATTTGATCACCTACCAACCAGCAAGAATTCTGGCTCTCACAGAGCTGCTATTTTTTCCTTAAGAAGCCTCCTACTTCTGCACTCATTATAGCCTGTATTAATTGCACCTTTTAGAACTTTTACTGTATAAACACACCCTTCCAACACATTCAGATCAATCACAGCTTCAACCTCCTCCACCATGGCCAAGACCACAGAGCTGTCTGAGGACACCAGAGACAAGATTGTAGACCTGCACAAGGCTGGGATGGGCTACAGAACAATAGGCAAGCAGTTTGGTTGGTGCAGTTATTAGAAAATGGAAAACATGACTGTTAATCTTAGTCAATCTGGGGATCTATGCAAGATCTCACCCCGTGGGATCAAGATGTTTCTGAGAAAAGTCAGTAATCAGCCCAAAACTACATGGGAGGACCTTGTCAATGACCTGAATAGAGCTGAGACCACAGTTTCAAAGATAAGAGTTAGTATCCCACTACGCCGCCATGAATTAAAATGCTCCAGGGCATACAAGGTCTCACTGCTCATCCAAGCACATTTCCAGGCCCATTTGATGATCCAGAGGAGGCATGGGAGAAGGAGAACTTTTTAGTATCAACTCCACTCGCCGTGTTTGGAGGAAGAAGAAGAATAAGTACTACCTCAAGAACATCGTCCCAACCATGAAGTATGGTGGAGGAAACATCATACTGTGGGGGAGCTTTTCTGCAAAAGGGACAGGACGACTGCACCAATTGAAGGAAGGATGGATGGACACAACGTGATTTTCTGGATTTTTTATTAGATTCCGTCCCTCACAGTTGAAGTGTTCCTATGATAAAAACTGCAGACCTCTCAATTTTTTGTCGGTGAGAAAATATGCAAAATCAGATACATACCATATATACATACCAACCTACTGGGGGGACCCTGTTTACCAACCTATCTACTAGCGGAACCTATGTACCTACCTATTGAGGGGCACTATATGCCTGCCTACTTGGTGGCCCTAAATATCTACCTATTGAGCGAACCCTATATACCCACTTATCTACTGAGGAGGCCTATAGAGATATCTAATGGGGGACTATATGCGTTTTTACCTACCGGGGTAGCCCTATGTACCTACCTACTGAGGGGTCTCTATATACTTACTTATCTACAGAGGCGATCTACACAGATAACTAATGGGGGACCATATACCTATTTACCTACTGGGGTAGCCCTATATGCCTACCTACCGAGGAGATCTATATAGATACCTAATAAGGGACTATCTAACTCATCATCTACTGAGTGGATCTGTATTTAAGCCCCTCACTGAGGGGCCTAAATACTTACATTTTGAGGGTACCTATATACCTACCAGCTGTGGGAGGCCTATATACTTACCTACCTAATGAGGGGCCTGTATAGCAACCTACTTGGAGCTGTCCTAGTTAGCTGACTGTTAACCCTTGTCTACCTAAATGGTGCTTACATACCTATATATCTAATGGGGGGCTTACCTACCTATATACCAAAGAGGGCATTTACCTACTTAGGCGTCTTACATGTTTATGTAGTAAATTCTGCAAGGACGAGTTGTGGCTGGGAGAAGCCATCATGGGTATCTGGATTGGATGGAGAAAAAAAGGGAAAGTGAACTACTCATCAGAGAAGATGTCCCCTGTGAGTCCCTGGATCTAACTGCACTGTCATCTCTTATATGTCTGTAGAGCGCCTGTTTACAACTGATAACTACCATTATATGGGCACTGTATGGTGACCATCCATGGTTTATTTCAGTCTCCTTATAGTGGTGATATGTGGTCATGATGTGGCGGTATTATTTGGTTCTAGTGTATTATTGTTATTGGTTTCATTGGTCTTGGTATACTGATTTGGTCAGTAACATTATGAAATGCTCTCAACCACCCTGGACATATTGGAACAACTTAAATGCCATACCTCCAGAGTCAGACAGCAGCAGCTTTGGCACACACCTCAAACTCCCTTTCTTCAGCAAAGTTCCAGGTGTGCTGAATGTCTGTGGAAGAAGACAAAGCTATCTGCAGACTTTCTCCACTACAAATTCATGCTCAGGACTTACCACACCACCCTTCAGCACGCCAAACAAGAATATTTCACCTCCCTCATATCAACATTACATAATAACCCAAAATGAACTGTTGACACTTTCCACTCCTTCCTCAGCCCTAAAGCTTAAGCTGCAGTCATCGACTGTGCTGAAGACTCGGCCACTCACTTCAAAGAGAAAATTGACAGCATCCGGCAAACATCATATCTCTGTCCCCAAGTGTTAAAGGAGAATATTGTTCCCATCCAATCTGTCCTATTACTATCTATATATATCAGTTCAGTGACATTCATTGAGGAGTCAGGTTGCCTACAGGCCCATTGTCTCATTAGAAGCCACCTGGGCAACATCCCCCACATTGGAAAGTATGTATATGGTCTTAGAGTGGAGTCCAGTAAGTGGGTAGAGACATCTCATGGAAACATATACTGTATATGCCATGTGAATCCCTGGCTCTCTCTCTCTTCCTGCAATCCCTGGATGGACAGCACTTACACCAGGACAGGCTAAGTTAAGCTAAGTCCACACAGTTAGATTTTCGGCGGTTTTGGTATTTTGAAACCACTGAAAATCCAACTGTTTTGCAAGCCCATAGACTTTAATAAAAAAATGACTATAGACACACAGTTGTTTTTTTTTTTTCAGCTCGTTTTCTGGCGCCGGCGGATTTAGAAACACATTGTAAAATCCGCCAGCATTTTGCCATCAGTTTCCCATACATTCAATTGTACAGACTGCGTTTTTTGCAAAAACAGTGACAAAAATCGCGGTTGTGCACCAAACAAAAAGCCGTCAGCTTTCCGACAGTTTTTGTCCTATGCTGTGTGATTGTAGCCTTCTCTGTGGGCTTTTTGTGTATGTATAGAAGTATTATCAGATGACAATAGACCTCATACATGTACATATAGATATTATATACATTCTAAGGGCGACATGTCTGAAAAGTGGCGTCACCGCAGCAGTTCTTAGGCGGATTTAATCAGAGTATAGTACGCCTGAAAGTACAATCCTTTGCGTCTGGTATACCTTGCATAATAAACTTAATGCGCCTAAAAAGACGTGTTGCACAGTAGCAGCACATAGCGTATCATTGGTAGTATACACTCACCGGCCACTTTATTAGGTATACCTGTCCAACTGCTCGTTAACACTTTAATTGTCTAATCAGCCAATCACATGGCGCAACTCAGTGCAATTTAGGCATGTAGACATGGTCCAGACAATCTCCTGCGTTCAAACGAGCAACATTATGGTTGGAAGAAAGGTGATTTGAGTGCCTTGAACGTGGCATGGTTTGTTTGGTACCAGAAGGGCTGTCTGAGTATTTCGAAACTGCTGATCTCCTGGATTTTCACGCACAACCAGCTTTATGGTTTACAGAGAATGGTCCAAAAAAGAAAAAACATCCAGTGAGCGGCAGTCCTGGGGGGGCGGAAATGCCTTGTTGATGCCAGAGGTCAAAGGAGAATGGGCAGACTGGTTCGAGCTGATAGAAAGACAACAGGGGACTCAAATAGCCACCCCGTTACAACCCAAGGTAGGCAGAAGAGCAACTCTGAACGCACAGAAAGGGCGATCTTTGGGGCAGATGGGCTACAGCAGCCAGAAGACCACACTGGGTGCCACCCCTTTTCAGCTAAGAACAGGAAACTGAGGTTCCAATTTGCCCAAGCTCATCGAAATGGACAGTAGAAGATTGGAAAAACGTTGCCTGGTCTGATGAGTCTCGATTTCTGCTGCGACATTCAGATGGTAGGGTCAGAATTTGGCGTCAACAACATGAAAGCATGGATCCATCCTGCCTTGTATCAACGGTTCAGGCTGGTGGTGGTGGTGTCATGGTGTGGGGAATATTTTCTTGCACTCTTTGGCCCTTTGGTACCAATTGAGCATCGTTGCAACAACCTTGTGGAATCTATGCCACGAAGAATTGAGGCAGTTCTGAAGGCAAAAGGGGGTCCAACCCGTTACTAGCATGGTGTACCTAATAAAGTGGCCGGTGAGTGTATGTAATACGCAATATCAAGGCGCATTGCATTATGGAGGTGCACAGCGCCTCATCTTTACTATATTTAATGCGCCTTTTTAGGTGCATTACAATGTGTCGTGCCTGGCATATAATACGCCTAGTTTTGTTATATTACAGATAATTTATATTGAGAATATGGCGTCAAGAGGATTTTTGGCACAAAATACAAAAATAAAAACCGCCGCTTGCATATTGTGACATGTCGCCCTAAGTGTGTAGATAATATATTTGATTTATGCATGAGTCTCTATATGTATCAGTGGTCCAGTGTTGCATATGGATTTGGTAATACCATATATACTCGAATATAAGCCGAGTTTTTCAGCAGAAAAAATTTGCCGATAAAGATATCCTCGGCTTATACTTAAGTCACCGTCTGCATCCGGGTGCTAGCGGCGATCTTTTCAACTGTATGCGACTCCTCTGGGAGCGCATACAGCTGAATCTCAAGTTACCCGTCTGCGTCCGGGTACCACCATGGCCCGGACGCAGACGGGGAACTCTTCAGCTGTATGCGAATCACCTGGGAGCGCATACAGCTGAAAACACTATTGCAGAGAGCGAGCGCTCCTTCCTGAGTTTTTGGCACAGGACGCGTGCAACGTCAACAGGCTGCCTGCACGGCCAGATGACATCACGCCGCCTGTGTCAGAAGACGGAGTGCCCAGAGAGTCGCATCGGAGCAAGGTGAGTACTTGTATTTTTTTATTTTTATTTTTTTTAAAACCCTGCCTATGGGGGACATATACCTTCCTATATCTTCCTATGGGGGACATATACCTTGCTATATCTTCCTATGGGGGACATATACCTTCCTATATCTTCCTATGGGGGATATATACCTGCCTTTACCTGCATATGGGGAACATATTCATACCTATGAGGGACATTAAACTCCCTATACCTGTCTATGGGGGACATTAAACTGCCTATGTCTGCCTATACCTGCCAATGGGGGACATTAAACTGCCTATACCTGCCTATGGGGGATATTAAACTGCCTATGGGGACATTTAACTGCCTATACCTGCCTATAGGGGACAGTAAACTGCCTATACCTGCCTATGTAATTTTATTGGTATCCATTTTTATTTTTGAAATTTACCAGTAGCCACTGCATTTCCCACCCTAAGCTTATACTCGAGTCAATAAGTTTTCCCAGTTTTGTGTGGCAAAATTAGGTGCCTTGGCTTATATTCAGGTCGGCTTACACTCGAGTATATACGGTAAGTATAGTTACAGGAGACTGTATAGTGTCTTGATCTAGGTACATTGCACATACATACACATTATTGCCACATCTGCTGGTGCCCAGTGAGGGCAGGAACAGGAGGCCTCTGTGTGTGCTTGTGTCCTCTATGTCATCTGTACTGTAATGTTCATGTAATGTATATTGTTTTGTCACTTCTATGTTACAAGCAAAGTATTTTTTATATAAAGGTATCTGCGAGGATTGTATGTTACTCTGCTAGAGTAAGGATTGAGTGTGAATATATCAGAATAACATGAGGTAAACAGACTGTATAAATAACAAAGGTATGAGCTATAGGGAAGTCTCCCCAATGGGGAGCCAGATCCAACTGTTTAAATTAATCTCTACTAGGGTATAATATTAAAATTGCTGTTTTACTGTGGACTTAGGTTACTAGACATGGAAAGTTCAGACAAGCAGCACGGTTTCATCTGAGGCCTAGTATGAGTGCAGTAATTAAGAGTGAACCTTTTTCAGTTACAGGGGTAGTCCTGTTTCGAGAAATCCTCTTCTCTGGCCGCTCGTTGCAATCTGGCCCTGCATGTGAATGAGGAGGGCGGTGCTAGCGCCATCCTCCTTATTCATTTCTTTGGCGGTTCCGAGTATTGCCGAGCGTGTGCCCTCACATGCAGGGCTGGATCGCAGCTAGCAATGAGCGGCCAGAGAAGAGGATTTCTTGACTACCCCTTTAAGTTTCTAGGAAATTTGTTTCTTTTCTTTTTTTTCCGGCCTGTGGTGTGCCTATTTGTGTTTAGTATAATTCTATTGGATTGGGAAAGTGATTTCTAGAAAAAAAGAGGATATTTCCCAAGTTGCCACAAGCACCACCACTTATATGAGTAACACAGATTGCAGGGGTAACGAAGAGTGACAAAGCAGTACATGTGACTTTTACAAATTAAATATATGCAGACTAATTTCTATGAGAAGCTGCATATCATGAAGTGTAGTGTGTTAAAGAAAACATCTAAACAGCTTCACAAGTTTGCTAAACTGGTTTATGTTTTTGAGGACGCTATTTGTAAGAAGTCAGAGACAAATGTCTCTGAAACTTCACATTGCCCGTGTTGTACAGATAGAGTTGAACAGGTTTGCAGGTTAGAGACACAACTAAAAAAATGTGAGGCATAGAGAAAGATAGCCAGATTGAGATGCTGCAGTTTACATTAGCAGAAAAAGAAAACTATTATGCAGGTGTAGATAAAGTTTTTATACAGCTGTTTACAAATATAATTCACTATAAGGAAAAAGCATCATCTACTGATGTGAAAATTGCTGACCTGGAAGGTGGGCTAGCAAAAAGGGATGAGCCGATCAGTTACCTGCAAAAGTCCATAACCGAGTTATCCAAGAAAGAATATTTGCCCACAAAACAATTGTGTTTTGAGTGCAAATGGGGACATATGCCTATGCCTCCTACAGACTAGAGTAATACAACAAACCTAGCTTTTACATCCATAAACCAGAGCATGGCACCACGAATTGGTGGATTCGGAAGCCATTTTGAACAGACCACCTCCACCTCTTAACACTAGAACTACTGATGGAGTCATTTTGAATCCTTTCGTTTTTTATTTCTCTTCTGGTGTACAGTTTTTCAGAATTCCGGCTTGAAACTCGGTGACTTTTCCCAAATATGATGTTAACAAAAAGATTTTGTGAGAATAAATAATTTTCGCGTTGAAAAATTTGCGCGTTTTTTTCAAAATTTACCAAGAACTACTGAAGGGAGTCATTTTGACTCCCTACTATATTTTGAGGTCTTTTGTCACTAAATGTTGCTATTAAAGTTTTGTGCATAATTTTTTCACTCTGTCTTATTTTACCCTGCTGTTCATATAGATGTAGTTTCAATTTTACATGTCAACGTTTTACTTTTTTCTTGTGTTTTACCTGCTTGTTATTACTGTGTAATGTGAACAAAATAAGCTTGTTTACTCTAGGATCTCTTATCTTATGCTAATGATGGGGTGGTGTTTTTCTAAGGTTCTAGAGGAGGACAGTATTATTGGATAGTAACTTTAACTATCAGTTCAGCTGAAGAGACAAAGAGAACAGACGCAGACAATCGAGATCTGAAGGACTCATACAGGTATGACTATTGTTATGAAAATAGTTTATTGCCTGTCAACTGATTCAAGCCCACTACTTGTGAAGGTGGCAGAACAGTTATTATTTCTTTTAGTTTTCATTTTAATTTCTATTTTTCAGAAGGGAACTTTATAGAATTATGGAATTTGTGAGGATTATGGAGAGAAGGACGTTTGATACAAGCCTCAGGATATTATGGCTACTTTGCAATCCATACGGAGAATGAATCAGGATTCCGAATTTGCAGGAAACTTGTATTTGATTCTGACAGTGATGAAGGATTTCATTCATCGAAAAATTTCAAGTGATCTGATGACTCAGAAGGAACAAATCCGGTGGGTAAGTAGTTATGTGTATTTTTTTGTTCTTCCACTCACTGAGTTAGGGACTGTGCACACTAGCAGAATTTTGGCTGAATTAGCAATTCTGGATATTCTTGCCGCAATACAGGCTGTACTGCACGCTCATGCCTGAAGCTCCGCTCCAGAAACCCCGGGCTGGGAGCCGCTGTCAGGGTCAGAGCAGCGCTTGCTACGGCAAGCACGGCTACGTCCCATGACAAGCGCTCCAGCACGGGCTGGGTTCGGAATAGCGGAGCTTCAGGTATGAAAAAACTCCGCTATGTACCTGAGCGGGCAGGTTCGGGCGGATTGTGAGTGAGAATATCGGTCGGATATTCCGCCGCTAATCCAGCCAGGTCGTGCTCGGACCCTTACAAAACAAAAATTCGAAATTATTCATCACACTTTTTTCACAGATATTCCAGCACATCAAATGGGGTTCGGGCTCATGCAGTTATGTTGCACTCGTGACCATCTCCTCGGTCGTGGAAGAAAAAAACAGCAAAACGTCCAGAAATAATTTTGAAAGAACAACAGGTAACGATGGCGGCCGAAAGGTTAATGCATCAACAATCAAAAGAGAAGGCGAATCTGATAAGGAATAATAGTTTCAGCGGATGGTATCTATGGAAACCTGTTGAAATTGGAAGAACTACTTGACTGGTAGGGCGTGACTGCCAAAATATTCTTCGAGAAGCACCTGGCCAGAAGAAATTTTCGTTATCGATAGTCTCTTTGAGCGCATGGCGTTTATTTTTTGATTCATATATATTGACTCATATAAAGAAATGTAAAAAACCTTGCAGAAGCATGCAGAACAATTATTACAGTTTACTCTATTGATGTGGGAGCTAGATGGCATTCATTGCGATATTCTATGCTCGTGGGAATATATGGCCACGAACCGTCAATCGATTAGCAGTTATTTGGTGTACATGATGGAGGATTACCGTTTTGCAACAGCGACAATGGATAGGGAACCGCTTAGTTGAAATTATGGAGGTTTATCAGATTTGTTTATGAGATTCTACTCGATAAGGAGAGAATGCAAACGGACAAGTTGCTCATATTTTTACTGTGCTGGGACAGGTTTATTGAAAATTGTTATATGCGTGTTACAAACCCTGGCCCCATACATACGGTGGATGAGCAACTTTTCCCAAGCAAAACTAGGTGTCCATTCACGCAGTACTGCCTTCACAAACCCAGATAAATATTGGCCACAAATACTTGGCTAGCTGTTGATAGGATAGCAAATAAATCTGGCAATTGGTTCCCTTTATAGGGCAAAGATTGACACACTCGCCGTCCTGAGGACCCGTTTTAGGCTGACCAATTGTGGTAATGAAGTTATTGGAACCCGTTTTTGAAAAAAGGTCGCAATGTGACAACAGATAATTATTTTTCTTCAGTAAATTAGGCTAAACAGTAAAAAGCAAGGAACAATCCCATCGTGGGAACACTGTAGAAGATAAGGCGAGAGTGCCTAAAGAAATAAAATCCATGAAAGAGGAATTGTACAACACTAAAGTGTTTAGAAATGAAGACAATTTTTAACTTACAGTTTATAAGGATAGTCAACAAAAATGTTGTATTTTGAGTTCCGTCCATCCAGATGTTGTTGTTGCGTTGATTCCGCTACAAAAAAACTCCAGAAACGGTAAAGTTTTACAAATTAAACAAAATATGGAGTAGGATGTAGTGGTTCAGATGGCACGAAAATATACACACGAACATGCACAAGGAGTTGGCATGTTCATGCATTTGAAAATGCCTTTCAGACTTTTGCGGGTATAAATCACACCACAAACCAATAAATAAAAAAATAAACAAAAAACCCCAAAAACACCCCCCCCCCCCCCCCCCCCCCCCCCCCCCCCCCACACCCCCCAAAAAATTTAAAAACAGATGTGGGTAATATTCCAAGGAGGATTTAACCACCAAAAAATGTCACGGCAAGGCATTTTTGCAACGCTTGTGAGAGAGTTGAAGTGGTCCCCTTATGTAACTCGTTAGGATAAGGGTTCCACGTCCCAAGTTTTTTAAATGCTCAGAAGTGATGGTTTACAAACAAAAATTTTGCCTGTATCAAAGAAAAGTGCAAGAAAAAATAGATCTGTCCGGCAACATTGTAAGACTTGTGGTAAGTTCTTTTGGTGGGCAATGTACGCCATTACAATCAAAGGCAATGCCTAAAATGCAAAACACAAAATGTTTAGAATGGTGAATTTGCGCCCATATTTCATTTTTATGCTCCTCTACCTACATTTTCTCTGTTTTTTGTTCTTCAGTTGTTGTTTATATGTGTGCCACTTGATAAAAAAAATGTTTGAAAAACGTCTATTATAATTATTGTTATTTTTGTAGGAAAAAATAAGAAAAGCAGAAAAAACAACTAATCAAAAGCCATTACTGTTGGATCTCACAATATATAATACATTACAAAAAATTAATTATTTATAAATATCCACAAATGAAACTCTAAAAAATATAACACGTATAATAACAAGACATTAGGAGCAATTATTGACTCCTTTCTGGAGGTCTTGGCGGGGTCACGAGTCCAGTAGTCCTAGTGTGAAATGCATCAAAATTGTAGTGATCCAAGAAATTACTCTCTCTCTTTAAAAGAAGATAGATGCAAATCCCTGTGAAAATATGCAAACTTATTCCTAGATGTAATCCAAACAAAGATCCTTTTCAGGGTAAAAGACGACATTTTTGAGGGACACTGCATAAAGTTTTCTGTCCCTCCAGAATACTGCATGGAACTGTTGGAACTATGGTTGCTGACTGATCTGCTTCAAAGATTTGTGGCCATAGGAAAATCTGCCCCCAGAAATCACCACTTTCGTGATGAGGTAAACAGACTTTCCATCCTCCTTATATTGGTGACAAGGCATTGGGATGTCACCCCGGAAATCCTAAGTGACCTAAGAGACCTACCATTCATGATGAACCCTAGTCTCTTTGTGCAAGGTTTGAAGTCATGCATAAGAAAGTGACTAAGGATCATAACCTAGAAATCCTACAAGGCATGATATGCATATTTGTGGAAAAGTTTCCATATGTGAACACTACAATTTGCTTGCACGCAACCAGGAAACCAATACTCATTGAAGCAACAACAGTAATAGAGCAATTCAGGCAGGACTTGAACTAACGTTAGAGGTCCCTTCTATGTATGAAAACTCCCCCGTTAGCCAGTATAGACTGTTCCTTATTGTCCATAGCAACCAATCAGAGCTCAGCTTTTATTTCTCCAGAGCAGTATATGAAATTAAATCTGAGCTGTGATTGATTGCTATGAGCAACAAGACAGCTTTCATCCATAAGGCCTAGTATATCCATAAAAATCAGAAAACAAGGAACAGTTTACCAGAAACCACATGATAGACATGTACTACAGGAAATAGAGCCTAGCCATATACCTGTGTATCCCTATTTTAAACCAACTGGGTTAAATGGAGCAAGTGCGGTGTTTTGCTTCTCACCTGTCTACAGTATGGACTCATAAAACAGTTCTGTCTACAGAGGGTTCACAAGTATGTAAGGCGGCCAGGCTCACAGTCATGCATAGAAATCACATGACTAGATACATAGACTTGTTACACCTCGTAGACACTCAAAGCGACACATTGAAGCAGGACTTACATTTAGACACCAGTCATACAGATTATACCTATCTAGGGTTCTGTTACACATAGATTTATGGTTAGGGAGTGCCTAAAGGTTGGCACTCCTAACATGTTAATCTTCAGTAAGTATCCCAGTATTGGCCAGGATGTGTACCTATGCCATACTATTTCACCTGTGAGTGGTTGATAATAATAATGCATCACCAACACTAGAGGTTGGTCGATTGTGTTCTGTTAAGAACCTTTAATTGCATTGTTTTTGTTATCCAAGTGTAAATGTCCTCCAGCCATTCAGTTATTAACAATTTTGGGGTTGTCTTCATAAACCGTACCACAAGTGCTGCTAGAGCTTCTTCAGCATTTACAGCCCAAATTGTCCCTTTACTGTAGAGGTAGTTTTCAAGGGTCATTCACAGATGGCGCCATCAGGGGGGTAAAGCCAAGCAGTTCTCATAGATGTGATGATCCTATAAACAGTAGCAGTGGCAATGTACATGTAAAGATTAAATACAGTCGAAGTAGGCAATTCCTATTTGTGGATATCAGCAATGAGCTTCCATCACATCCTAATAAACCCCTACTTTGAGGGTGGCATGTATGAAATTTGGTGTTTAAATGCCAAATTTAATGAGCATAATAGCCTAGATATGTGCTAACTTTATGTAACACCTGCTCTAATGTGGGTCATTAAATCAGGAATAATTTAGCTACTTGTACAAGACTTTGCTGGTCATTTATACCAATTTGATTGTGGTTTTACCTGTTCAGCTGTAATGGTGCTAGAATTTTCCGTTAACAATGCTATTATTCTATTCGTTCGTATGGTTCTAGTGTGCACCCACCTCCTGACTGCACTTGTAATATGGCGCAGTACAAAGTGCCGCTTGAAACATCTCGTAATGCGCCTGTTTTATGGACATTGTGGGCCTTATAAACCATGTACGCGAACGGGGCTGCCGACGGTTTTCTGGCATGATTTGAACGCAGATTTCTGGCGCACTACCCCGTTCAGACTTGCAAGACCGCTAGTCGTTTTTATGAGAAGGTATGCTTATGAGTACTACCAGTGGGCTTATTTAAAAATGTATGTTTGCCTATTTGTATCTTCTTTTAGCAAAATAGTGTAATAGTCTGGTGGTTCTTAAACTAGTGTCGTCCAGAGAACCACAAACTTTTCCTTTTCTTTATTTTAAAATTGAAGCCAATGGGTTGGACAGTCTATTGTCTCATGACCACCTCACAGCACTTTTTTTTTTCGACTGTGTTTCACCTGTTTGAATATCAAAGTTTAGACAAGTGTTTACAATTAGCACTCGCACAGTACTACAAAGTACTTGTATGATGCAGGGACACACCTCCAGCAAGAGATCTGCTGGAGCAATTATTGATACAGGTTTTTGAAGTAGGAATGTTATGTAAGGCTCCTGATCTTGTCTGTCTCCAAGTTCCTTCGTGGCTCTCTATGTTTCTATTTTGTTACGAGTGCTGCCGCTGCCCAGTGGCTCACGTGCTGTGGGCGCACACTCGTTACCTGCAACCCACTCGTACCTGCACCTGGTTGCGGTCCTTGTCATCTGTTTCTCCGGTGACTTCCCGTGAGCGAACCCTGCTCACCAGCAGCGCGACCCTTCATCACCTGACCGCGGTCAATGTCTCTGTTCCGGCTATGTGCTCGCGCGCCTCCCTGACTCATTAGGTGACCTAGATCTGAGCGCCGGATCTGCATTTCCTCAATTTTAAGGGCCAGTGCGCCGATAACCTGGTAAGCACCTGATGCTGACCACTATGTTAACGCTCCACTCTCTTCCTGGCCCTCGTCGATTCCATATGTGCCTTTACCTATGCCGAGGAAGCCTTTGTTACGTTCCGGTTGCCATTCACCGTGTACCAGTCCCTTAGGCTTTCGTTTCACCGTTCACGTACCTTTGGCACGCCTGCCGCGACATCTCAGCCCTCGTTTCCGACCTCATGTTTGCCTGTCGCATTTGTTCTGAGTTGCACCTCGGCTACCACTGCAAGCAGTCGTATCAGGGCGTAGTGACTGGTGGAATCCCGCCGCAGCAAGTCCATCAATGCTGTTCGGCGGGCTCGGGTGAAAAACGGGGCCACCATTAGTCTACACGCTCCCTCTGTTAAGGATATCTTCAAGCGCTTGTGGCCGGCCCAGCGGATCCACTTCCTAGGGTCCCCAGCGGTTCCTGATGAAGGAATTTCACTGCTCCTAATCCTGGGTCTCCTGTCAACCAATCTCTGTCTCTTACATGATCGTTCCTAATACAGTATCGAGAAGTACCTCCATATCTGTAATTGACTCTATACCACTACTTCTTTATCTATTTTGGCATCCTGTGATTTAAATAAAGGTAGTGGTCGTTTTGAGTCAAGCTCTTGCCCACCATTGGCAGCTTATTATTGATTTACCATGCTTTGATAAACCTGCCACCTACTGTTCAAGTGCGTTTCCTGCATTTGTGTTGACTGCACCCTCGGTTGCGGCAACCATACTGCCAGGCCAGGGTGCGTCGCTAGGTGTTTTATTTCGGGGCTCGGGCCGCCGAAATAAAACACCTGTGCCCCGAGTCTCCCGGGGCGCCAGGCTTTGCCCTGGGCCTGGAGCACTTCCGACCTGGCTCTTTAGTGCATGTGGTCGCTGGACGACACACTGCTGAGGGCTTCTGCGGGGCAGAGAGCGGCGCTCCCTGCCACGCAGACACGTGTCGGACCACGCACGGTCAGACAAAGCGGGGAAGCCGGGTAATTTCACAGCGCTGAGGGAACCGCCGCGGCCTCCCGTGCGCCTCCAAGCCGGCAGCGTCGCACGATGTGTGATGTCTTCGCGACGCTGCCTGTTCCTAGGGCGCACAGCGCATTCATAGGCGTGCGCCCGAGGAGCTGCACCCCCGGAGGAGCGCGGGGCTGAAGAGGACGGAGCCGACGGGTCGCCGGGGGAGTTATAGGTGAGTATTTATTGTTGTTGTTTATACAAGCGTTTACCTGACCTCAGTGCCCCTATAATGCCTGCTATTGCCCCTAACCCCTGTCTGTGGCACACCTTATACTGCCCATGTTGGCCCCATATACTGACTGTGGCCACCACCATATCCCTGCCTGTGGCCTATAATGATGCCTGTGGCCCAACTTCCCTCGTCTGTGGCCCCCATATCCTGCCTGTGGACCCCTTATCCTGCATGTGGACCCCCATAGCCCTGAATGTGCCCCTATAATGGTTGCTGTGCCCTATAATGCCTGCCTGTGGCCCCTTTTACTGCTGTGGCCCCCAATAACTGCCACCATTGGCACCCATATCCACCTGTATGTTGCCCCTATTAATGCCTGCCTGTGGGCCCATATAATCCATGCCTGTGGCCCCCCTTATCCACATCGCTTGTGGCCCCCATATGCTGCCTGTGCCCCTATTAATGCATGACTGTGGGCCCCAATTTTGCTGCTGTGGCCCCCACATATCCCTGAATGTGGCCCCCATATGCTGCCTGTGACTCATATAATGCCTGTCCTGTGCCCCTATAATCGCCGCTGTGGCCCCTATATGCCTGCACTGTGGCCACCCATATTCTCTGCCTGTGGCCCTATATACTGCCTGTGGCCCCCATATGCTGCCTGTGGCCCCCTCATACGCCTGACGGGTGGCCCCAACTATCCCTGACTGTAGCCCCACTGTTGCATGCATGTGGCCCCAATATGCCTGCCTGTGCCCCCCAATACTGCCTGTGGCCCCCATATACTGCCTGTGGCCCCCCATATTTAATGACCTCACAGTGCCACCCATATACTGCCTCAGTGCCCCCTATATACTGCCTCAGTGCCCCTAGATACATTCATTGTGGCCACTTTTTTCTGCCTTCAGTGCCCCCATTTGTACTGCCTCAGTGCCCCTATATACTTCTTGTGGCCCCGTTGATACTTGCCTCTGGTGCCCAATATCCTGCTGGTGGCCCCATATACTGCCTCAGTGCCCCTATAACCTCCCTTTGCCCCCATATACCTGCCTGTGGCCCCTATATACTGCCTCAGTGCCCCTATTTTACCTGCCTGTGCACACCCATATACTGCCTGTGCCCCCATATTTACTGCCTTTGCCACCACTATTACTGCCTGTGGCCCCATATACCTGCCTGTGGCCCCATATTCACTGCGTCAAGTGCCAATATATATCCTAACTACGACGTGGAATGCTATACCTATATATTCTAAGGAGTTGCATGGAAATCGTCGGGGGGGGGAGGATTCTAAGATATTTGTGTCACAATTCTCTCAGGGACAAGTATTGGCCAGGGAGCCAAATCGCATGACAGGTGAGATCCATGATGGTGATGAGAAGGGTAGACGGTGAACGACCTGATAAGAAAAGAGTCACCTGTGAGTCACAATATGTAAACGCACGTGTAATCACATATATGTCTGTCATTGAGCGCTCTTAACATACAACTAGTAACTACATATATAGCGGTCACTATATGTGCAGGTGGTATATTCTTCTGAAGACTGTGTACAGCTGGTAGTTTCATGGGGGGTCGCGGTTTGGTCAGGGTCTGGCAGGATTATTATGAGCCTTAAGTAGTAATAGTTTTGGGGTCTTGGTTTTGTGGAGTGTTTTTAGTCACAATCACTTGTCTGGTAGATTTGCTCCATGTATCGGTGTATGTTTTGGTGGCTGTTTAGGGGTATTGTAATATGAGGTGAGAAGTTCTGAAAAAGGTAAAATTTGTCATTGGTTGATTTTACTGTACCAGTGACTGTGAGGAGCACTGGACGGATCGGTGTGGAATGTGCAGAAAAATTAGGACAGGAACACAAGGTTTTTCTCTGTAAAAAAAAATATACGCATTCACCATGAGATGTGAAAAATGTCGTGTGAACCCAGCCCCTTCCCAGAAATAAACACTAAACGGGCCCGAGACACCCGGATGTTCTTAGGACACCCTAGCAACGCCCCTGCTGCCAGGACTTGTGAACGTGTATGTTGAAATTGGGGGATATGTCTGCAAAGACCGCAGCACAACCAATAGGCCATGGGGTATAGCTTTCGCTATTGGGGATTCTGCTGGGGAGTTGGTATACTCACTGTGAACTGCAGAGGCACATTGAAGGAACAATGATCATCCAGTTGAATGCAGGTCTTTGATGCAGCAGGTCCAAGGCTATGCTCCTGCGGGGTCAATATCCCAAAACTCTTATTACCATACATACTGAGGGTGCCAAGTGTAGCAGAATCATGCAACTAATGTAACCTGGGAGGACAGTGCCATGAAGGAGATGCAGAGATGAAATGTCTTGAACATTTGTGTTTATTACTTTCTGCAGCCTATTTGAAGGAGCACCTTTCTCATCCAACGTAGAGTGTGCCTGTTTTCTTTATGTACTTTCACGGTCTAGAAGTTGGAGAGAGAAAAAATCAAAAAGGGGGGGGGAAGGCCTTGACTTGATAGAAAGTAAACAAAACATCTGCCCAGCCACATTGTGAGGTAACACAGAAGATATCTTTTGATGGCATACCCAATCCAAGATGGGGAAAACAATCATCATGTATGCCTTAAATCATTATATCAACTATGCCAATATTTAATTGAGCTTGTAATATGTTTTTGGGTTTTTTATGAGACCGCTTTCTACTGCCCAGGTTGCTTGTTTTGAGGTCTAGGTGTTAAAAGCATCATGGGCTAACATCCCCCTCTTTGGTAAGTGTTATATGGTATCTAGGGTGGAGTCCAGTAAAGTGCGGCAGGGACATCTCTTAGGGATCTTATACGGCCATGTCGGTAACCCTGGCTCTCTATTCTGAAAACCACTGTAACAAAACAGCACTTACATTAGGACAGGCTAAGTTTGTATATGTATATAAGTATTATCAGATGACAGTTTTGTCAATTCTATGTTACAAGTAAAATATTTTATATAAAGGTATCTGCAAGGGTTGTATGTTAGTCTCCTGTGGTGGGTGAAGGACTAGAACCTGTGAACTATATCGATTATCATGAGGTAAACAGGCTGTATAAGTAACAAAAGTAATGGACTAGGAACGAACTAAAGGGATGACATCGTCTTCTTTAGCAACACCAAGTAATACCCATCTTGTCCCCTCCACGTCCTCTAGCCTGCTCTCAGCACATGACCTAATGACAGGAATAGAATGAAGTGTCACAGGCGTCCTAGCTCGCTCCCAATACCTGCTCTAGGTCCCCAGTCCCTCCCTTCTTGTTTCAGTCCATTTCTCCAGATGTCATTACTCTCAACGAAATATCTACAATTCTTTATACCTATCCTCTTTCAGCTGGAATCTTTTTGGTCCACCTTTTTAAACGCCATCTCATAACCCTTTTACTAAATATAAGCACACTACTGGGGGACTCTCTCACTCCTGCACTGCCAACTACACGACATTCTCTAACATGCCTTTCATACTATAAACTCCTGGAAGCTTGGTCTACTCTCGCTATATATTCGCTATTTCTCTGCTATAACTACTCTTCTAGATCCTCCACAGGAAATGCTACTAGCTAAAGTTTCAAAGTATCTACTCATCTGCTAAATCTAAAGGCACAACTCTCATTGTTGGTTCTATTGGCATCTCCATGCAGGGTTGTCAACTGTTGATCTCACCACCTTCTCATCACGCATGCTACATTGCAGTGGCACCTCCAGGACATCCGCTCTCATCTTGGTTCTCCACTACCTCTCTGACCGCTCACGTCTCTGTGTATTCATTTAACAGGTTCTACATTTCTACCTTTCTGTTGGGGTTCCTCAGGGATCAGTTCTAGGTCCTCTCCTCTTTTCACTCTACACAGCCCCCAATGGACAAAGCTTTACCAGATTTGGCTTTCAGTACCATCTCTATGCTGCTACAAAACACTGCTGTCTCTGACATCCTGTCCTCTCTCTGTCTCAAACTAAACCTTACTAAAACTGAACTTCTTATGATCTCTTCATCTACTAACCAATGCAACTCTGCTATTTCTGTTCAGTGTGTACCGCGGTTCCTACATAACTCTCCTTGGCTGCGGGGGCCCAGCTTGTCTTAGGGTTAGTACTGATTGCTGATTTGTCATTCCCTCCCTATATTCAATACTTGCCCGCTATTTTCACCTGCATCCAACGGCACATCTCCAGAATCCAATACCGTTCTTACTGCAGATAACCAATCAAAATCTCTTTTTGTCTATTTTATATAATTTATCGTCTTGACTTCTGTAACTCTCCCTGCTTATTCGTCTCCCTCTCTGTAAACTCTCCCCTCTCCATTCTAGTACTCAATGCAGCAAGCCAGGGCTTCATCTTCTTCTTTCTGCCGCTTTATTGATGCCTTACCATATCCTGAGTCTAGTAACTGCACTGGTTACTCCCCCATTCAAGTACCAGAATTACAACATAAAGTAATCACTACCACTCTATAAAGCTCTCCTTAGTGAGGCACCATCCATATACATCTCCTCCTCATTTCTCGTTTACACACCCCAAGCCTAGTGGCATACGCTATGCTGAGGATTCTTTTTACATATATTTCTAAATCATCCAAACCTCCCCCAGTGGATTGTCTCCATAGACTTTTGATACATGGTTGTCACCAGTTTCTATGGAACATGCCTATCTAAACATAAATTCAGGCACACTCATAATACTATTTTAGTTTTATGGGCACCTGAGAATACAATAATTAGGCAGGCAACCACAAGATTTGCGAACCCCAACTTCTGTCCAAATACATTTCTGTCACCCCTAGCACATTGGGCATCTACAAGGCACCCTATTCTGTATATAGATGTACCATCTGGATGGCAGGTTAATTCACTTATGTAAACTATCCTGTATTTATGAAACATGGCTGGACTATTGTGTAAACCACATATATTGAAAGCTCTTGCAAAGAAAGACTTTACATCTTGTGTCAGATTTGATAATAGGTTCATACTATGTAGTGTTTGTTTTTTGTCTGTACTTACACCCTTTGCATTGTAAAGTGCTGTGGAATATGTTGGCGCTGTATAAATAACGTTTTTTTTATTGTCACTATATGGTAGTGATATGTGGGGTATTATTTGGTCTTTGTACATTGTTGTTATTGGTAATATTGCTCTTGGTATAATGCTTTCGTCAGTAATATTATGATGGTATTAGTCACTATATAGTGGTGACATGCAGTGATATTGTGGTATTGTTTTGGCTCTTGTATACATACTGACTGGCAGAATGCAGAAAACATGTAAATTGAACCGTACGGTGTAAACTCCAACAAAAACTAAACCCAAAAAAACAAAGGCACAACTGCATTTTGTTTCCTGATCACCCCACTAATATTTTTTTTCTGGAATGGGAGAGTAGGAAGTTAAAAGGAGATAACTAGGTGCTTTGGCTCTGTAACTTATTTTTCTTTTTTTTCTGCCACCTGGCTTCATTTCAAATGAATTTTCTTCTGTTGGACAATCTCTTTAAGTAGAAATAATTTGCCACATTGTGCTACACTGCAGACATTCATCATGCCAAGTAGGGAACCTGTTAAAAAGTAGTGGTGCACAGCCATTGTCCAGAGGTAGTAGGGCCCAAGCTTAAAGGGGATGTATCGCTTCCTTACTTCGGCTGATTCACACTGTTCTTAGCTTCTCAGTTCTGTGAATGCAGGGGCGTTTCTCCCCTCCCAGCTGGATGACATCATCCCCCCTTCACTGCTGGCGAGAATCCCTCCTCCCCTCTGAGTCCACATATCACTTGTCTATACCTATCAGTCTTCTTTTATAAGAGCCTGGATTACATAACACAGGCTGCATTCAATCTAATCTGTGTCATGATCTTCCTCTCAAGCTTGGGAGAATGTATTACGCTTTCTAAGAACGGCACAGATCTGCTATGCAGGAGAGTTAGGCACAGGGACAAAACATGTCATGTTTTCTCATTGTACAATCTGCTGCCAGTCTGTTTCTGCTAGGTGTGGAGGACAAGAAAATGATCACGGGCCCCTAACTCTGGTCAGAGACACAGCTCCGTGAATCGACCCAGGGGCTGTAACAGAATGTAAATGTGCTATCTAGCTAGTGAATTGTAAGGAGGAGGGATCAGGAGGGATTCGACCCACACTGGATATAGTGTAAATAATAAACACAAGCATCAAGGGACACTGATGGAGAACAAGGCAGCTTTGTAATGACATCCAATTGCTCAAAGTTGCTTGTTTTCACTGTCCCCTTATTCTGAAGACCATTAAATGAAACGATAACACCCCTTTAAGTTATGCACCAGGGCCCACAAGCTGGTTTCAGTGCGGGGGGTGGCACCGCTCACCTGCACTGTTTAACCACTAAGATGCTGCGGCAAAGAATGACAAACAGTGTCGTGCACAGTTCTTCATGGTGATCGGGGTCCATCGCATATGGGTATACGATCAATTGAACATGGCAGACTGGGAGCTTGTGAAGGCTCCATCGATGCCACAAATGCCATGTTCACGTTTTCACCCACTCCCGGAGCAGGCAGGCAAGTTGGGGGACACCAACCATCTTGGTACAAGCATAATGCATTGTCTATGGCAATGTATTAGGCTTGTATTAAATGATCGCGCCCCCTAGTGGTGAAGTGCCCTAGGGGATCAATGTTTAATAAAAAAATAAAATAAATAAAGTTTTAAAGTACAAAAACAAGTTATTAAAAGTTTCAAATCACCCCCTTTCACCATTTTACAAATAAAAAAGATAAATGAATAAAAAAGTTACACATATTTGGTATTGCCACATCTAAAAAATTCCGATCTATAAAAATATAACATAATTTATCCCGTATGCTGAATGCCATAGAAGAAAAAAAATCCAAACGCCGAAATTGCATTTTTTTGGTCATTTCACATCCCATAAAAATTGGAATAAAAGTGATCAAAAAATTTGCATTAATTTCTAAACTGCTAAGCATTAAAAATATTTAACATTCAGCCGGCAAAAAATGCAACATCACTGATGTATGTAGGTGTATGCACAAATAAGTTATTGGTCGCACAAAATTGGGCCCACGCGCCAAATGTCAAAAATAGAAAAATGTTTGGAATTTTTTTTTTACGGTACCAAAACATAACAGAAACCTACATGTTTGGTATTACCGGATGCATATCAACCTGTAGAATACAGATAACACATCATTTTTACCTAAGAATAAACTCCGTAAAAAGAAACCTCCCGCAAACATGGTGCAAGTACGTTTTTTTTTTTCACATTTTGCCCCACTTAGAATTTTTTTGCCGTTCCCCAGTATATTAAATAGTAATATGAATAACACTAGAAAGTACACTTGTCTGCCATAATATATGCCCGTTTGTGTTCTACATAGCGTGGGAAAAATAAAAAGTTTATGGATTCAAAGGAAGGACAAAAGAGGAAAAATTTTTAGAGCCATATTATTATGACCGTCCGTCAGGAAGGGGTAAATATATAAACCGATACGCAATGTTTAAAGAAATAAAAACAGTGCAGCAAAATACAATACAACAAAAAATTACAGAGCACCCGTGGCACTTTGTGATGCCAAATTTAAAGGGAAAATAAACTCACCCAAAGAGCGAAAAATTATAGTCAAAAATTCAATACTTCACTGGACAAGACTATAAAACTTAACTTTTACTAGAAATATTAAAAAGGAGTAAGATGAACTCCCAACATACAATTCTAAACAAGTGAAAAAACATAATCCTTATATTATACTCACCCTAAAATTGACTAGACTACCTTGCTTTATTTTTTTTATGGGTTATTCGGTCCTGATTAAGGACAGACCACCTGGAAACTAAAGTGTACAATCCCTATTAAAGCCCTATACACACAAGAAAATAATGTAAAGTTCCAATTTCCTGTGCAATAAATTCCTACTCTAAAACAATAAAACAAGATAAACAAAACCCCTCAAACCTAAAATTCAGAGCTAAATACAACTGATAATGTTATAATACTTGGTTAGTAAGCCCATGAGTTTCCTACCCTGATATGTAGGGTCTCATCAGGGGCAGAAATATACTGACATAAGCCTTAAATACAATTCAATGTGGGGCTCTAAGGTTTTCAAATCACTAAGTGGTAGCCAAATAATGAGTATAATGCTTCTTATAGGTCTGTATATTTAAATAGCAAAAATAGCGACCCCCCACAACGTATGTATAGAAAGTGGCCATATGACTCATCACTGTTTAGAGTTAAGAGTCCAGGTATATCATTCTCAAAACAAGGTCGACGCCGAACGATTGAAGGACGCGCGCTGAGATCCGGCAACCTCCGCTCTTCTGTTACAGTTAGCTCAATGGAATCAGATACCTCTGTAACGCGCTCAAGCAGTGATACACTATGCTCTGGCTTGAAACGGAGACAGCTTCCAGCGGTTTTAATGTAATGAGACTGCCCTGGGGGAATCTACTTGTTGAACTGGGATACCAGGACAGTTCTCAGCTTTGCTGTAAGTAAGTGACATTATTGGTCAAGTGTGACCTTGTTTTGAGATGATTTTACTGGACTCTTAACCTAAAACTGCGTGTGTCATATGTGCCACTGCTTTTCATTTACAGCTATTTTTGATATTTAAATTTACATACCGATAAGAAGCATTTATACCTAACTTACATGGCTACCGCTATTAGTGATTTGTATCAAACCTTTGAGAGCACCCTCTGTGTTATTGTTTGTTTGGCTTATGTAATGTATATTTCTGCCCTGATGAGATACTATTATATCAGCGGTAGGTAAACGCCCGTCTGGGATTAGTAACCATGATTATAGCCTTATCTGTTGTATTTAGTCTGAATTTGGTTTGAGGGGTTTGTTTTTCTTGTTTTTCTGTTTTAGTGTAGGATTTATTGCACAGGAAATTGAACTTACATTATTTTCTTTTGTATAGTGCTTAATAGGGACTTGTCTCTTTAGGTTCCTGGTGGGTCCGTCCATATCGGGACGAATATCCAACAATATTGGCTAGGTAGCTATCTATTTAGGGTGATATATAGGGATAGTTTTTCACTTGTTTAGAATTGTATGTTGGCACTTTGTAATGCGCCTGATTTCGGGGGCGTGCGGGAGGCGGGGAGCACTAGAACCATACAAAGCTATAGATTTATAACTTCGTTACAGCAATTCTAGGCACATTACTGCTGGAACAGGTAAACCACTTTCAAAGTGGTTTACCTTAACCAGAACTGATGTTTGTGCACTAGAATAGAAACAATATATGGTTCTGCACATAAAAAAAACACTTTAAAAAAAAAATGAGCATAGGTGCACACTGGTGGGCTGCAACATATATACACATTCCAAAATCAGTAGCACACTATCAACTAAAGAAGCTATCAAGAAGCTATCAAAGGGGACATAGGAATCTTTGAAAAAGCATTTTTGCTATCTAGAATATATGAAAAAAAACTTTTGTTTTGTTCTCAGTTCACACTTTTGATCAAAACTGCTTAAGCCACCTCTGAACTTCAACGGGACCTCAGGCAGGGACCTCACCTACCCTGTATGTATCAATGCTCAGTCAGCGCGCCGATACATACAGTACACAGCAGCGTCGCAGGGGGTGCACGGCTTTCACCACGCCCCCTGCGACGCTGAGTCTCGGCTCCCATATGTCCCAGGAGACCCCAGGAGCTGAGTGTAAGCAGCGTGATGATGTCACGCCGCTTACACTAAACCCCGACTCCCGGGACCTGGACACGCTGCGGGGATCCTGGAAAGGTAAGTAGGTTTTTATTATTTTAAAATCCTTAGCTACAAGGGGGACACTGGCTACAGGGGACACTGGCTGCAAGGGGGACACTGGCTGCAAGGGGGACACTGGCTACAGAGGGGACACTGGCTACAAGGGGGACACTGGCTACAGAGGGGACACTGGCTACAAGGGGGACACTGGCTACAATGGGCAACTGGCAACAGGGGACACTGGCTACAAGGGGGACAATGGCTACAAGGGACACTGGCTACAAGGGACACTGGCTACAAGGGAGACACTGACTACAGGGGACACTGGCGACAAGTGGGACACTGGCTACAAGGGGGCCACTGGCTACAGAAGGGACACTGGCTACAAGGGGGACACTGGCTACAGAGGACACTGGCTACAGGGGGACACTGGCTACAGGGACACTGGCTACAAGGAGGCAACTGGCTACAGGGGGCACTGGCTACAAGGGGGGCAACTGGCTACAGGGGGCAACTGGCTACAGGGGCAACTAGCTACAGGGGGACACTGGCTACAGGGGACACTGGCTACAAGGGGGACACTGGCTACAAGGGGGACACTGGATACAAGGAGGACACTGACTACAGGGGGGACACTGACTACAGGGGAGACACTGGATGCAGGGAGGACAAGGGCTGCAGGGGGGACACTGGCTACAGGGGGGACACTGGCTACAGGGGACACTGGCTACAAGGGGGGCACTGGCTACAGGGGACACTGGCTACAGGGACACTGGTTGCAAAGGGGACACTGGCTACAGGGGGGACACTGGATACAACTGGTATTACATGGCTACAGGGGCAACTATCATGGCTACAGAGGCAACTATCGTGGCTACTGGGGCTACTGTCTGGTTACAGGTGGGTATTACCTGGCTACAGGGGGCAGTTATCTGGTGAAGCACTGTGATGCATTGTGGCACATTATTTTAATAATAATAATAATAATAATAATCTTTATTTCTATAGCGCCAACATATTCCGCAGCACTTTACAAATTCAAGGGTAAACATACAGTCATTACACATTAAAAGTACTTACAAAAGAACACAAGGTGTGAGGGCCCTGCTCGTGAGAGCTTAAAAATCTATTAGGTGTATGGGTGAAACATACGGTAAGAATGCCAAGTTTACAAAGGTCCGCCATTTTCATAAATAGGGGTGGTTACATGAAAAATGGATCAACCTGCCACCCAGACTGTACATCTATATACAGATAAGTGCCTGTTAGTGCCCAAGTGCAGGGAGTGACAGATGTGTGTGATAGCAGTTAGTGGTGGGCCAGACCGAGAAGATGTATTTTCAGGGCCGTCTTAAAACTGGGAGGGTGGTAAATGTGCCTGATCGCCCGCGGTAGCATATTCCAGAGAATTGGTGCCGCACGTGTGACATCTTGTAGGCGGGCATGGGAGGTTCGGATGATTTAGGAATGTAGTCTGATATCATCAGCAGAGCGGAGAGCACGGGTAGGGCGGTAGACAGAGACTAGGGAGGAGATGTAGGAGGAGCAGCGCTGTGGAGAGCTTTATGGGTGAGAGTGCTGAGTTTATACTGTATCCTGTACTGGATGGGCAACCAGTGCAGTGACTGACACAGGGTAGAGGCATCAGTATAGCGGCTGGAGAGAAAGACAAGCCTGGCTGCTGCATTCTGGACAGATTGCAGAGGGGAGAGTTTGCAGAGAGGGAGACCGATAAGCAAGGAGTTGCAGTAGTCAAGACGAGAAAGAATAAGAGCAGTAATGAGAGTTTGAGTTGTTTCCACAGTGAGAAATGGACGGATTTTGGAGATATTCTTGAGGTGCAGTGACAGGCGCGGGCAAGGGAGTGGATATATGGGAGAAGGTCAGATCAGAATCCAATAAAACCCCTAGACAGCGGGCCTGCTGCCTAGGAGAAATGGTGGTACCACATACAGAAACAGAAATAGCAGGGGGGGGTTGGTTAGTAGATGGCGGAAAGACAAGAAGTTCAGTCTTAGTGGGGAGGAGGTGGGGGGGAATTTCTTCACCTCGCCCTGAGTGCAATTTAGCCTAGGACCGGCTTTGGTGATAATAACTGGTGTAGTTATGCACAGCACTGCACATTTGCACTTGCAAAAGTAGTTGAAATAAAGACAGAATAAATTTACATAAACTAGTTACATTTTACTTAAATTGGTTACTCTTTTCTAAAAAAAAAAATAGTTATTCTGAATATCAATTTTCACTATGCCTCATTTTTATATACAAGCAGAACAAATTACACATTTGAGTCACAGTATTATGACCACCAGCTAATATCCAGAGTAACTGCCATGTACAGCATGGAGAGCAGCTAGATGGACTGGGAGTGACTAAATAAGGTCTTAGTAAGTTGTCACAGCTCCCTTGAGCCATGCTGATTGCATCCTACAGCTCCTTGAGTGTGTGTAGGGGAGGATCAATACAAATAACATGACGACCTAGGTGGTCCCACAAATGCTCAATTGGGTTCAAGTCTGGGGAATAAGGGCGTTTTGGATCCGACACACATCCAACATGCAGGTGCATGTTTGGATGCGTTTTGGCTGCAGCAGACATGTACCCTATAGATTTAAATAGGGCTCCTGCTGCGTCTTTCAGATCAAATATTGACATGTCAATTCTTTGAACGGATCCGAAAAATGCACCAGACAGACGTATCGTAAACATGCATCGGTTATCACTTGTCTGAACGCTGATGCGTGTTTTATATTGAAAGCAATGTAAATCACGCTGCTCATTGTTAGATGCGTGTTTGGGTCCATTTAGGGTCCAAAACATGGATCCAAACATGCATCTAAAAACAGATCCAAAATTGGATTCAACACACCATGTGAACATACCCTTATGTGGCCAGGGTAATACATGCAAGTCTTGGTTATGTTCTTCCAACTCATTTCAAACATTTCAAGTCGTGTAACATGTCACACTGACCTTCTGAATGATCCCAGCTAGGGAACATAATCAAAATGTATGGGTGTACGTCATCTGTAAGGATGGATTCATGCCTAAATCTGTTGAGAGTGCCTTTCACGTGGATAAGTGGGCCCACAGAATGCCATGAAATCACTTCCCATACCATAACGTTGCCACCACCAGCTAATGTTCTTCCAAGGTGGTTGCAAGGTGTTCGTTCTCTGATGTTACTCTTCTGACATGCCTCATCAGAAAAGGCAACCATTGGCCAATCAGCAGAAGTGCAGTCACCATCCATCTGCTCCGGAGCGAAAGGCATAGCTAAAACACTCATGGGTCCGGGTCTCTACCCTAAGACAATGACTGTTGACCACTACTTTTCAACAGCAAGTTCCTTACTCGGCGTGACGGATGTCTGCAGTGTAGCACACTGCAGAAAATTATTTCTATTTAAAGGGATTGTCTAATAGAAGAAAATGTATTTGGGGCCATAGAAAAACAAGTTATACAGTCAAAGTGTCTGTTCCCTCTGTCCCTCCCTTCAAAAAAATAATAAAGAATGATAGCATGAACAGGAAAAAAATGCAATTGTGCCTTTGTTTTTTGCGTTTAGTTTTTGTTGAAATTTACACTGAACAGTTTAATTGACATTTATCTGTATTCTGCGGGTCAGTACAAGGGCCACATTATCAGCGAATGACACCACAATAGTGTGACTAATACCAATACTAATACCAATACAGTAATACTAATATTACTGATCAAACCAGTATACAAAGACTGATATTGCTAATAGCAACAATATACAAGACCCAAATAATATCCCACATATTACTACCATAAAGTGACTAATAGAATCATACTGCTACTAATCAAATCAATAATCTAATCTAATAATACCGCCACACTATGACCACATATCACTACCATAAAGAGACTGAATAATACCATCATACTGTTACTGAATATAAACCGTTACACTAAGACCACTATTACCGCAATACAGTGCCCATATAGTGGTAGATACCAGTGTACACAGGCTCTGCAGACTGTATATTACAACCATCCATGACCATATAGTGGTAGACACCAGTGTACAGAGGTTCTGCAAACTGTATATTACCGGCATAAAGTGACAATATGGTGGTAGTTAGCAGTGTACACAGACTATGCAGACTATGCAGACTGTATAATACTGCAATACAGTGACCATATAGTGCTAGTTACCAGTGTACACAGGCTATGCAGATTGTAAAATACCTCCATACAGTGACCACATAGTGATAGATACCAGTGTACACAGGCTCTGCAGACTGAATATTACCACCATACAATGATAATATAGTGATATGTACCAGGGTACACAGGCGCTCTGCACATATAAGTGATTACAGTACAGTTATATCCAGGGACTCACAGGTGATGTTTTTTCTGATGAGTCGTTCCCTTTCTCTCTTCATTTGGGCCAGACCACCGCAACGTATTCTCCCAGCTACAACCCATCCCTGCAGAATTTAACATACAAACATGTTAGACTCCAAACAGTGAAAGTGCCCCCCAACCAACTATCAGGCCTTCATTTGTGCCACCAGTAAGTAGGAACACACCCAATGGTAGGCAGCCTCCCTCCCCCAAATTAGGCAGGCAGATAGGTAGATGCTCCTTTAAGGTAGATTAGACCCTAAAAATAGTCACATAAGTATAAGGTTCCTTTTAGTAGGTAAGAATATAGGGGCCCCCCCAATAGGTAGCTATATAGTGTCCCCAATAAGTAGCTGAGGGGAACCCTATGCTGAAAGGGGACTTTGCCTACTCAATAGAAAGAGTCTGCCTACTTATCTGACTAATTTTTAGGGTCTAACCCACCTAAAAGGGGAATCTACAAATATGGTCTCCTAGTAAATAGGCTTGTATATAGGTTCTCCTCAGTAGGTAGGTATGTAAGGCTCCCTCAGTCAGTAGGTACATAGACCCCAAGTAGGTATGTATAAAGGCCCTCTAATAAGTAGGTAAGTATATAGGGCCACCCAATAGGTAAGTAGATAGACCCCACTAGTAGCTAGATAGGTATAAAGGGCCCTCTCTAGTATGCAAATTTATAATATCCCCTCTAGTAGGTAGGTATATAGGACCCCAGTAGTTGCAGGTGTATATAGGATCTTCCTCCAAAAGTTAGGTAGGTGTATATAAGGCACCCCAGTAGTAAGGTAGGTGTATATAGAGACCCCCTAAAAAAATAAAATAATAATAATAATAGTACTCACCTCTCCCCTGTTCGCCAGCTGAACACTTGTCATTGAATACAGATACCGTCACACCGCCTGCTGAGGATCACCACTTCCAGTGTCTTAGCTATAGACTCAGGCTCTAGTACAGGCAGCGGCATGGTGACATAATTACATTGTGTACACTGCCTGCAGTGGGCTAAACGACCAGGATCAGTGTATACCGGCCATTCTGCCTAATCTGATCGCTGTGATCGTTGCTTCGCTGCGTCTATGTGACCCAGCAATGCAGCTGTGTGGTGAAGGGGGCCTATGCCGCTACGACACCTAAAGCTACACCACTGTCCTATCTCAAGTGACGTTTGCTAAACTGCTAGCCTCCTGGTATAGCCTCCCTGAACTGATCCTCTGTAGCATGTCGGTCTTCCCTCACCTTTGCAGCCAATGTTCACCTTTCACATCAATGGCACGTTCTGCCCTGCAATTTCCATGTCGCTTATCTGCAATGGTGCCATTTGGCGTTCACAAATGGCGAAGTTTCAGAAATACTGTGAACCTTGACATAAAAACCTTTTTTGCAACTCTGATAACTCACCTGTCTTACCCATGACAGCAATTAGGAATATGTGTGCAGCCTACCACACACCTCATATACCGACCAAACCAGCTCACAACACGTGACTTTCTTCATGAGCTACACACTGACGTCTAAAATAGAGAGTGGTCATAATAATGTGACTAGTTCCTACATTTTACTTTTAGAGAATGTATAACTGTCATTAGTAATAGACATATACACAAACCTTAATCTCTTCACATCCAGAGCTATAATCTGTTCCATTAAGTTTTTACTGCAGTATGATGGCAGTATTATTCTATAGAAAAGTTGTAAATAAGAATGAAAAGGATGAAAGTCTTGAAGCTAATGTTAATCGAGCCTAAGCTCTAGTATCTTGGCTGTTTTTATAGGATTCAGGATAGATCTTTTATACTGGGTCTGTCAAGGTCTCATCCTACACTATTCTTACCAACAAAAAGCAATGGTAAACTGACAGATAAGGACTACTATTGATCAAACTGTTCTAGAAAAGTTAAGTTCTAGTAGAACTTCTCGAATTTTTAGAACTCAAACTGAAAGGAACATTTTACTGTTCATTCGAGTAAAGTTCTAGTTCTAGTTTAACACGCCATTTTCAATTTTGTTTTCAGCGGCTTTCTTCACTGTTGGTGGCCATCCAATCACCTTTCTGCACTTTTGGTGGCCATCTAATCACCTTTCTGCACTTTTGGCGGCCATCTTATCACTGCAGGGTACTGAGAAGTGTCAAAAACGCATCGTGAGGTGGTAGGGGCCCCATTACTGCTAAAATTCAATACCATGTTATAATATTTCAAGTATTTCCTTGGGGAACGCCATTTCCGCTCCTCTCGTCTTACGACCATCTTAGTTAGTAGCAGTTTTTTCCCCCCAAGACGCAATAGTTAGGGAAATTTGGGATTGCTGGCTCACTTTTTCCCCCACCCCCAAGTTCTTATTTGGGGACATTTGCGGCTCACATAACGCCTAACTCTCATGTACATGGGGTTTATATTAACAGGTTCTTGAAATTTGCTAAATCAAAACCCTGCCCAAAAGTTCATTTTTTTTGCAGTTTTGGGGGTTCAGTAATTGTAAAACACACCATCTCCAAATCTCTATGTTTCAAGGGGGTTTTTTGGGCTCTTCAGGATTTCAGGGCCCCGTACAGCTGCTACCCGCTGCACCCCTTAACCTACGCCCCGCTTGCAAGTTCCTCACTTTTCAGTAGCCATTGAAAGGGAAAAATATTTAGCCTGTGAATTTTTTTTTTGCACCTTTAGACCAAAATTTTTTCTTCACTAAGTGTTCCACGATCCATTTTTTAGTTATGATGGAAATTTCCCAGCTTCCCCCACCTTAAAATATAAAAATTAACCAAACATTCCCCCTTTGATTTTTAAGGGGGTTTCGAGTTCAAATTCTATTCGAATAGAACCTCAACCGAACCACAAAAGTTCGAGGTTCTAATAAACTAGAACTTTACTGCTTGCTCATCTCTAATACGGACTAATGCAAAGGCTTTGTTCACACTTGCGTTCATTTTGTCCATCAGAAAGACTTGTCTGACACCTTATAACTAAGTAGGGTGAACATTGGACCATATTAGTTAAGTCAGGGAAACCTGTAAAAAAACAAAGTCAGATTCCCATGTGACAAAAAATTTTAATTATACAAAACACTATGCTAAAAGAATATTTAACCTATAAAAAGTAACCATTAGAGCCGCTCTATGATTCTGAATTACATATAATAGCCTTCAATACCATGTCTTATCAGATATTATTTCATAGTGGGCATTAGCTAGCAGAGGGCTTGTGCTCTGGATGTTTTCAGACCCTAGCAACGCCCTTGGTTATGTTCTCAGATGAAAAGTAATCAACTTGAATTTTCCTTTGGCTTAAGAGAGCTTAAGGTAACTAGATATGAGTGGCACAGGAAAGAGGGTGCGTACTGAGAACTTTTATGTAAAGGGACACGAAAAGCCTGGGGGGAGGCCTGTCTTGCAGCAATGTCACAGCCCGCCCCTCCTGTATTGTATCACCGTCCATAGAGCACAAGCTGCACGCTGACTGGCTGCAGATACAAGCAGGGAAGCGGGGGGGGGGGGGGGAAAAGAGAAGCTTTTGGGGTCTTAAAAACAAGGAAAACACGTTCCCCCTACATCATTTTATTTGCTTTTGGGGGATACATGGAGCTGCTGAGGGGAGAGGTGCATCTGCTGGTCTGGGTTACTACAGCTGTTGTGCTGCTGACCCTCATCCTCTTCTCTACTATCCCTTTCTTTGTTGACTATTTTCGGAAATGGAGAATAATGAAGCCAATCCCAGGAGTGGGTCCCAATTATCCACTGGTGGGGGATGCACTGCTGCTGAAACCAAATGGTGGAGGAAGTAAAATGTGGGGAAAGGGCAAAATTTTCGGGTTAGCAGTTTAAAAATGTAACAGCTGGGTTAGACATTGAAGTCTTTATTTGTTATAATATCTCTATTAATAATGTTCTAGGCAAATTTCTTTTAAACAAAATACTGTTTTTAAAACTGCCCTGCACTGTAATGGGCTAGCCTTTTTTAACGCCCTTTAATAAAAACACGCTTCTATAAAAACCAGTAAAATCAAATTTTAGAGTTGGTCTAAAGAATTTTACGAAACCCCTTTCACTGAGGTCACACCGTAGGCTTTGAGTTTAAATTCCCAAAAATAAGGGTTTTATAGCGTACACAAATTTTTTACCATCATTAGGGAAACCAGCCCTCCCCCCCCTTCTCTATATTTTATGGTTTATGAATAGTAAGAATATGTAACACTCTAGTCATAAGCTTGTGCTTCTAACTCCAGCAGTGTAACCCTAAAATTTGTTTAAAAACAAAAGGGTCGTTATAGAAAAACAGGGTTTCAAAAGGCTATGTCTACATTTGCTTGGGGGTGCTTTCACAGGTGGGGTTTTTTTGATGCGTTTTTCAATGCTTTTTTGTGCGGGAAGGTAAAAGCAATTAATGCTGAAAAATTGCCCCCACAAAAACCCGCAAAAAATTCCCCCACTTTTTTTACAGCAAATTTTAAAACCCGAAAATTTTTGCCTTTTAAAAATTTTTTGGTTTGTGCAGTAATGAAAACAGCTTTAATTGCTGTACCTTCCTCAAAAAAAATTCATTGAAAAAAAATCAAAAACGCCCCAAAAAAAACCCACCGTGTTAAAGCACCCTTAGGAAAACGGTCATATCTTTGTTGCCTTTTGTTTTTTAAAAGCGCCGAAGATACGATCTTTCCCCTGGGGCCCCCATAGGCGGCAATAAAAAAGACGAGCCCCAGTCTCCACAGCTCGTCTTCCCTTTTCCGTTTTTTTCGGTGCCATCTTGCGGTGCCAGCGTATTGTAAAAAAGTTGTATAATACGCCGTCGCTATTTCTTTTTTTGTCTTTTTCCCCCTTAAAAAAACAATTGTAGGGGTTTAAATTTCAGGAAAACAGAAGCAAACCCGTGGTTTTTTGTACAAAGCCTAAACAAAAACCGGGGGTTTTTCATCAAAAGGAAAAAAAACGGCCGTTTTTTGGGCCCCGGTTTTTTGTCCATGCGGGGTGTAAAACATAGCCAAACAGAAAGGGGCCCTTTTCACCCCATTTGGAATATCAAAAAAATTTTATAAAATTTTTTTTTAAAGGGTTATTATTTAAAGAAACCAGTATTTCCAGAAAGTTGTAAAATTCAAAAGGGGTTTTTTCCCATGCCACATAGGCCAAAGTACAGTGAAAAAACACTAAAAAACAACGGGTACAGAGGAAAAGGGAGGGCAAAATAATCTAAAAGGAGGGATAAAAAAGGGGAGACAAAAATTTTGAGGAACGGATATTTTTGTATAAAAGTAAAGGGGGCAGCGGGGTTTTAACCTTTTCCCTTTTGACGGCTTTTTTCCCCCCCCCATTCCTGCCCAAAAATACATTTTTTTTTTACTAGTACTTTGGGGGTTTTTTGAACCCCAAATAAACTTTTTTAAAACCCTTAAATTATTCTACTAAAATTTGCCCTTTTTTCCCCATGTTTAAATGTTGGGGTTTTTTTAAATGTTTATAGAAATTTTTTTTTTTATTTAAATTTTTAAAAACCAGCAAAAAAGTGGAAAATTTAAAAGTAATTTTTTGAAAAAAAATTGTCATTTTTTTCCATCAGGAATTTTAAATTTATATAGGTTTTTTTAAAGTTTTAAGTTTTGGGGGGAGGTCCCAAAAAGGTTTGGGTTTTTTTTGGCCGGTTTTTCCTATAATTTTAATAAATTTTTTTTGTGGGGTTTTTAAAAAAAATTTATTTTTTTTTAAAAAATTTTGGGGCCCCCCCATAAAGGTCAGAAAAAGATTTTTTGGGGGGCCCAAAATTCTTTTTTGGGTTTTTTTGTTATATCCCCCCAAAATTAAAAGGGGAAAAAACCCCACCCCCCTCCCCACGATTTGCAGAGCAAAAATCTGGGCCCTAAAAAGACCCACAGCTCTTAAAAATTACCGAAGCCCCCCTTCACATTCCCGGGGCCCCGGGAACCCCAAAACCCATCCTCCCCTTGCCCTGTTTTTGAAACTCCCCCTTCACTTGAATTTAAATACAGATTTGTTTGGAAAAAGGCAATAAACGCCCCCTTGCCTCGCAGTGGAACCCCCAAGCAAAATCGCTGAAAACCCCAGCATCCCCCCCTCGCACGGGCTGCAAAATTCGTGGCCCATCGGGGCCCCCTTTGCCCCGAAAAATTCCAGAAATTTGGCAGATTTAAATTTTAAAGTTTCACAGGGCCCAAAAAATTTGCGGGGCGTAATCAACCCCCGGGCAATTACCTGGGATTTAAAAAGGAGCCCCCTCACTTACTCCCCCAATCCCCCGGGCGAAGGGGGGGGAGGTGGGGGGGAAAAGGGGGGCACCCCAAAACCGGGCCCCCCAAAACATTCATTGCAAAAGCGGCATACCCCCGGGAACTATTTAATTGACATACCCATTTAAATCCCCCCTCCCGGGCGAAATTCCCACGGGGCGGGGAGAGGCGGGGGAAATCCACAGTGTCTCTTTTAAACGCCCCCAAGGGGTTGCTGGAATCCCCTTTAAATAAAGGAAATTAAAGGAGATTTTAAAACATTTTTAAAGGGGCCCGGGAAACCTGATATCGGACTGAAAAAAGGGCTAGAAAACGGGGCCTAGCCCCTTTTTAAAATCATTTTGGGCCCCATTTTCCCACACCAAATTTTATAATGTGTGTGGGGTGTTTTGGTACACCCTCAGCCCCCCTTCAGAGTTTTCCCCCACATACCGCAAGTCTATCTGAACCCAAACCCACATGCCCAGTATCCCCAACCCAGAAAAAACCGGGAAAGTAACCCCTCAGAGCCGGGCCCCTACTTTTTTGTAAAAAAACGGGGTTTTTTTTTGCTGAGGGAAGGAGCCCGGGGGCCATTTTTTTTTTACCCCTAAAATTAAATTATTCTCTAACAAAATGAGCAGACTTTTCAAATTTAAAGGGAAATTTTAGGAATTTTTTTCATTTTTACAAGTAGTTTATGAATTTTGTTTTCCCTTTTTTTCCCCCTTGAGAACCCCGAATTTTAAAAATTTAAAAATGGGGGTTTGGTTCCCGAAATTTTGGCAAAAGAAGGTTGTAAAAATTTTCCAAGAGAAATTTGGGAAAAAATGGGAGAAAAGCCCAAATGGGGGGTTTAGGGGTAGTAATTTTTGAAGAGAAAAATGGGGAAACACAGGAAAAATCTGGGGGAAATTTTTTTAAAGGAAAAATTTTTGGGGTTTTGTGAATCTGTTTTCATTTAAAAAAAAAAAATTAATTTTCCCCCTTGCCCAATTTTTTTCCCACATTTTTTCCCACATAAAAATTCGAGAAAAAAACCATAGTGGTACCCAGGGCAAAGGCCCAAGCACATTTAAATGAGAAAATAACCCTTTATTCCAATCTATGGTGAAATTGACTGCACACAGTAAAAATCCACCACCAGAAAATTCCTTTTTTCCTTAAAAAAAATCCCCTTTTTTAATAATTTTTGTCGCATTTCAAAAAACATTAACTGCGGCGGGGGTAATTTTTACACCCCCATACTGTCCTTTTACTGCATTAAGAAAAAAGTGCCAAAAAAAATTTCCCCCCCCAAAAATCCCCCATTTTTGTTAAAATTTGGGGTAATATCTCCAAATCAAAAATCAGTTTTCCAAATAATAAACCCCATACAAGGGCAAATAATCACCATAAAATTTGAAAACCCTAAAAACCATACTGTAACAAAAAAAATAACCAAAACCATCAATTTCCTTTTTAATACCCCCCTTCATAAAAGGGGGCAAAAATTTACTAAACCAAAAACCCCGACCACAAAACAGTGTCAACTAAGGTGCCTAGGGTTTTACAATTTTTGGGGAAATTTCAAATTTTTTGGGCCCTTTCCGTTGGGGTTGATTCTGGGGGCCGCCTGTGGAAGTTGATTCTGGGGGGGCCCACCTTTTGGGGCTTTATTTTGGGGGGCCCAAAGCTATAACTACTTTTACATTCCCCCCATATACTCTTTCCTCTTTTTCCTCTACCTTTTTGCATCTTCCCAAAAGGAAACTATAAGCATTTTAAAGGAAAAAACTCCAGGCTTGCAATTCTTAGGGGCCCAGCCCGGGGGGGTTTTTTTTTCCCCTTTTATTTCCAATTTTTTGGGGCAGTTTTTGGCCCCGGAAAAAAACATGCATCCCAAACCCCAATAAGGGCCTTTCCAGTTTTTTACACAATGATCGCAGACTGTTTAAAAAGTAATTACATTTAAGGTACAGCTGGGAGGGCCCCCAATAAATTTTTTTTTTACTTTGGGGAAATACCCATTCATAGGGCCCCAAAACATAATAAAAGGGTCTACTTGTTTCCCCAAAACCCGTAAAAAGTAATCCCAAAGAGTAAAAAAAAGCCAAAAAAAAAAAAAATCCAGACAGCTATAGGGTTTCTGTTTGTGCACCCAGTTACCAGTTTTAGTCTTCTTTTGAGTTCCTATATACATTATCTCACAAGAGGGAAAACACACCCCCTCATTTTTTTGGGAAATATTTTATTAAAATCTTTCATAGGACAACCTGAAGATAGAAAACTTTTAAACAAAATAAATTTGTCCATGCACAGCTTAAGTAAAAACAGTGTAAATTTGGTGTGCCCTCAAAATAACCACACCTCAATGTCAAAAAACACAAAGCCACCCACTGGCAACAAAAGTGAGTAAAAACCTCTAAAAGGGGATGTCCCCCCCCTAAAACTTTTTTTTTCGGGCCCCTTTTTCAGCCAGGTTTTTCGGTTTTTTTAAAACCGCCTTAAAAAAAACCCCCCGAAAAAGACACAAATGGTGCCTATGCAAAAACCTGTGGGGCATCCCCCCCTGCACAGGTTTTTGCCGTGGACGGTTTTTTTGCCGGGCCCACGGCCCCCCGCACAGAAAACCTTGTAAAAAGCACAAAATTTTCCCTCCGGTTTTCCCCCCACGGGAAAATGTGCTTACTTTTTAAAGGGGGGGGAAAGGGGGGCTTTTTTCCCCCCCCCCCTCGCGGAAAAAGTTGTCCCCCCCCCCGGCCGGGGGGGACCGGGGGCCCAAAAAAGGACAAATACCGGGGGGGGGCAAACGGGCCGGGGGATTTGTCCTGGTTTCAGTTGGGGTGCGGCCCCTAATGAAAAAATAACAAATTGGGGCCCAAATTTTTCCATTTCATTATCCCCCGTTGTTTTATTGACTCAATTTGTTTTTTTCAAAGGGCCACAGGGGGGAATTTGGGGGGCAGGTCCCGTTTAAAATTTTTGGGGTTAATCACTTTTTTACTCTCTCCATACGGGCCATGGAAAATCAAAAATGGGGAAAACCCCATTGGGAAAGAAAATGCCCAGGGCCCCCCAAAAAAAAATTTATTTTCTCTACATTTTAAAATGGGGCCCAGGCAATAAGAAAAATTGCCAACACCCTGAAACTGAGCTGTAGCACGGTGGCCAAAAGCATATATCGCTTTAAAAAGACAGGTTCCACTCAGAAAAGGCCATGCAATGGTTGATCAAAGAAGTTGAGTGCACACGCTCAGCATCATATCCAGAGATTGTCTTTTCAAAATAGATATATGAGTGCTGCCAGCATTGCTGCAGAGGTTAAAGAGGGGGAGGTCAGCCTGTCAGAGCTCAGACCATATACCACACACTACATTAAATTGGTCTCCATGGCTGTCATCCTAGAAGGAAACCTCTTCTAAAGATGATGCACAAAAAAGCCTGCAAACAATTTCCTGAAGACATGTAGACTAAGGACATGGATTGCTGGAACCATGTCCTGTTGTCTGATATGACCAAGATAAACTTATTTGGTTTATATGATGTCAAGTGTGTGTGGCAGCAACCAGATGAGAAGTACAAAGAGAGATGTGTCTTGCCTACAGTCAAGCATGGTGGTGGGAATTTTGTGATTTGGGGCTGGATGAGTGCTGCCAGCTGTGGGAACCACAGTTCATTGAGGGAACAATAAATGCAACATGTACTGTGACACAGTGCTGGAGAATAATAGTGGCCACACAAAGTATTGACACTTTGGGCCACATATCCCATATCAACCATATGCCCATATCAACCAATCAGAGCGCCAGTTTCATTTCATATGGTGCTCTGGAAAAATGAAAGGGGCGCTCTGATTGGTAGCTATGGGCAACAATGTGAATTTTAGACCTAGACAGTTTTCATACATGTGGCCCTTTGTGCATAATTTGTCCATTTTCACTTAGGGGTGTACTCACTTTTGTTGCCAGTGGTTTAGACACTGATGGCTGTGATTGAGTTTTTTTGAGTGCACACCAAATTCACACTGTTATACAAGTTGTCCCACGAAAAGATATAATACAATATTTACAAAAATGTGAAGGGTGTACTCACTTTTGTGAGATACTGTAGTAGTTAGGTAATTTCCCAATATAGTAGGTAGGTACACCCGAAATTAGGAAGGCAAAAGGATACTTCATTTTAGGTAGGTATACCCCAATTAGGTTGGCAGGCCCCTTATTAAGAAGGTAGTTAGGTTGCCCCCCATTAGGTGGGTATATAGGCCCCCCTTTAGGCAGCTAGGTATATAGACCCCTCATTAGATAGGTATATAGGCCCCTGTTAGGTAGGTATATAGCTTCCTGATTCTTAATAAATTCTGTTTATGGTAAGGGAAAACAAATTACCTTTCCTTATTCCCTAATTATGCAGCTGGGTCCTTTTGCTTCTGTCTGACATGGGCAACATGGGGCAGTGAAGTCAAAACACCACACCACTTCCACCTATAGACTGCAGCCTTCAGTAGGCCTGAGGCCTACAGGATCTGACATTCTATAGCCAGAAAACTACAACAGTAATCAGCTGGAGGCTCTCTGTTCCTCCACAACTTTAACTGTCAACTGTGTGTACTAATGTGCACAGACACTAGATAAAAAATATTACAAACAGGATTTTCACATTTTACTAATAGACATCACTACAGCTCTTTGAATAGAGCAATCACAGTATAGGGCATATGGTGAAACAATACCCATATCTGAAAATGTAGAAATAGGAAAGAATAGTATACTGTTAAGGTGCATTCCCACGGCACTGACAAAATACCAGTCAGATTTTCCAACTGGTATTTCGTCTTTTTTTGGCAGCTGGGGGATTTGTCTAGGGTTTTCCCCGGATTAAAGCCGTCCCCCTTTACATTACATGTCATTTTTTCCCAAAAACAGGTAAAAAGAATGAACATGTCTAAGTTTTTTGGACCGCCGGCGGTGTAAAAAAAGTCAGACGGAAAGTCCGGGGAACGCACTTTTTTCTATTAAACCCTGTGGGAAACGTTTCTTGGGTTTTCAGAGGTTTCAAAAAACCAAAACGCTGAAAAACTGCCCAAATAAGCCTTAAAAAAGGGGACAGTCCTTAGTCTGTGTAAAAATACCTTTTAGAATGTGTTTGGATCCATCTTTTTGGACCCCAAAGGGGACCCAAAACACGAACTAAAAAATACAATGTGATTTACATTGTTTTTACAAAACCCTTTGGCGTTCACACCCCCATTACATCACATCTCAGTGTACAATAACAATTTTAAAATCTGCACCATTTTAAATTTTTTGGGACGCACTACAGCACTTCTGGGGGATATTGAAAAACCTAGGGATGGAATAACAAGTACAAATGTAACAAACAAATAACAGATAAGTTGTGCCACCTTTTTGGGGTGTAGTGCAAGTCCCTATCCTGGGAAATAATGTGTGCAAAAAATTTTGCCCCTTTCCCTTTTAAACTGTCATAAGTAAGAAATTCCAGCACGTTGTGTCTTCTAAAAACAAAAAGGGGCTTAAATGTGTCCCTAAATGGAATATTACACTTTCAAAGCCCTTATCACCGAGTCAATTTCAAAGTATATCTGCAGCCAGAACATGGCTATCTAAAACAGGGTTTGTTAGCTGCGGAGGTGTCAGATGTAACCCATGTATTTATGTGACAAAACAAGAAAGTTCAAAATTAACAGATTCATAAATTGTGATCCACACCATGTTATGAATGCTACACCCAGTAAATGTGAGAAAAAATATTGTAAATTGCAAAACCCCGAAAATAAAAAAGGAAAATATGGAATGTTTAAAAAAAAAATAAAACATTAAACAGCCACATTTATCAAGAGCAGCTAAACGCTTAGTTGAAGTGCATGATGGTAATCTGCAACACCGGAATACTTTTGGGAAGGAGGTTTAAAAAACCACAAAGGGGAGGGGGCACAAACAATGTTTTGGGTGCGAATTTTTAAACACACCCAGGCACCTGAAGGTCTGAATTACAGGAATGATTTGATGAACATATATTAAAATTTTGACTTATGACTCAAGCTAGATAGTTACCATAGGGTTAAATTATAATGTCCTTAAAATCAACATGATTGGTTCTTTTTGTTTTTAAATTGGTGAATTTGCTGTGAACAAGAACCACAGTTGGTTTGAAATGCGTAAATGTGTATGTTGTTTGTCCACTTTTAATTTTCTTAATATGGAATAACAAAAGGAGTATTTGTAGGGCATGCAATGTGCTGGAATTTCTTACTTATGATAAATGTAACAGAGAAAAACTTGACAGATACTGCCCTGTGCAGGGGAGTAACTACTGGGATAGCAGACATGGCAGCTGCTACGTGGCCCGTGTTCTTAAAGGGCCCAAGCTGGGCCCTTTAGCAGCTGCAAGTGCATCTGCTCCTGTGGTGCATCCTGCCTCTGAAAGCACGGGCCTGTGTGTACCAAGCTTTCATAGCAAGGACTGCCCCATTTTAGCAGAGCGGAGTGCCGACGGCGCTCCACTCTGCTAATCTGCTTGATAAGTTTAAGGCCTTGGGCCTCAAGCCTTCCAGACGCCAGCCCATTTAGCTGACGTGGGCGGCGTCATGACGTCATATCATCGTGTCGCCAGCACCAAGCACAGAGACTGGCCGGGAGCTCGTGGCATTGGGGGAGACAGGTGAGTAAGTTCTTTCTTATTTTTACACTAATGGAGCCTAAACGCTGCCTGCCTATATGGGGCCCTATAGCCTACCCTAAACCCTGCCTGCCAATCTATATGGGCCCCTACCGAAAATCTGCCTGCCTACCTCTATGGGGACGTAGAGCCTACCTAAACCCTGCCTACCTATATGGGCACCTATAGCCTATCTAAACCCTGCCTGCCTACCTATATGGGTCCCTATAGCCTACCCTAAACCCTGCCTGCCTACCTATATGGGTCCCTATAGCCTACCCTAAACACTGCCTGTCTAACTATATGGGGGCCTATAGTCTACTTAAATCCTGCCTACCTTTATGGGCCCCTATAGCTTAACCTAAACCCTACGCCTACCTTTATGGGACCCCTATTGCCTACCTAAACACTGACTACCTATATGGGCCACCTGAAGCCTACCTAAAGCCTGCCTGTCTATTTGAGGTTACCTATAGCCTATTTACCTATCTACCTATGTCGGTCCATCTATAGCTTATCTACTTAGCTACCTGGGACCCACCTATACCCTACCCTAAACCCTGCCTGCCTAACTATATGGGAACGTATAGCCTACCTAAACCCTGCCTACCTATATGGGCAACTATAGCCTATCTAAACCCTGCCTGCCTACCTATAAGGGTTCCTATAGCCTACCCTAAACCCTGCCTGCCTAACTATATGGGGACCTATAGTCTACCTAAACACTGACTACCTATATGGGCCCCCTATAGCCTATCTAAAGCCTGCCTGTCTATTTGAGGTTCCCTATAGCCTATTTACCTATCTACCTATGTGGGTTCATCTATAGCCTTTCTACTTAGCTACCTGGGACCCACCTACAGCCTATCTGTCGCCCACCTATTGCCTACCTAGCTACCTTGGGCCTACCTTAAGCCTACCTACTTACCTGGGGCTGCATACCTAACTGGTGCCTAACTACTGCCTTCCTAGGGCCAACCTACCTACCTGCCTGGAGCCTTCCTACTAAACTGTCTACCTACCTGTGTCCTAACTACTGCCTACCTTCCCAGGACCAATCTACCTACCTACATGTGGCCTACGTACCTGAGCCCTATGTACTGCCTAGCTACCTATGGCCTAACTACTGCCTACCTACATACCTAGTGTCTACCAACATATCTAATGTGGGTCTACCTGGTAACATGATTATGATGGGTACAGGCCATAGCTGTAACACAATCTCCAGGGGGTGAATAATCTGTTACTCCCCTCCCTTCTGGGAGACTGGGCCTCTAAGCTATGGCCTGTACTCACTCTCCCATCCATGGGAGGTTTGTACAGAGGTGAGCGACAGTGAGGGAGATGCTGGAAAAGTGAGGATTCTAGGATATTTGTGTCCAAATCTACAGGGAAGAATAGTGGCAGGGAGAAGTCAACATGGCAGTCTGGACCGGCTGCAAAACAAAAGGGAAAGTCAACGACTCAGAGAAACGTCACCTGTGAGTCACAAGATATAACTGAACTGTAATCACTTATATGTCAGCAGAGCCTGTGTACACCGGTATCTACAACTTTATGGCCACTGTAAAGTGGTAATATACAGTCTGTAGGGCACCTGCGTACACTGGTACATACCACTATATGGTCACTATATGAAGGTTACATATAGTCTGTAGGGCACCCCTGTACACTGGTACATACCACTATATGGTCACTATATGACTTTATGTGGTTGTGTGGTAATTTTCTGGTAATTGTTCCTGGTATTATCAAGTAGCTGCATGACTTAAGAGGTCCCGGTAAATGTTCGGGGAGGCAGGGGGCCCATCCAAAAGTTTGCTACGGGGCCCAGACTTCTTTAGTTATGCCCCTGGTCCTGTAATATCACAGCATAGAGAATTATCTTAAGTTTTTAAGGCTTTTCAAATTGTTGTGAGTTGAGAACAAAAACATGGAAAGTTGTGATAACACAGCCAAGATCAACTTTGCTACATGTATATATTAAGCAAAAATAGCAATACTGATAACATATTGTGTACAAGTTTATAACAGGTCCTCAACTTGCTAAAAGTTACATCCAAATAATTTACATCTAGGTTGTTCAAACTGGCATGGAACCCACTATGTCTGCAGTACATATCCAATATAGCCTTATCTGGATGGTCGTCTGACTACATGTAAACATTGTCCCATACTTATTGATGTATTTCATGCACTTTACTTATCTGCTTAGTGACTTATCTGCTGTATGAGATGTTTTTTAACCATTTGCACCAGGTTTTGCTGTGGAACCATTTGGGCATACATATCAGAATGTAAAAATGGAGTAAAAAGTCAGAGTGGCTAACTAGTTAGCAAGCATTTAGACACATTTATGAAATGTAAATTCTGCAATTTTAGCCAGATTAAGTGATGCATTTCATCACAAATTTGTCAAATTGGGCAAGTGCAGTGATACATTTGGCACAATATACTGCAAATTCGCGTACCTTTAACTCGGCTACTGGCTAAAATGATGCCTCTTTTGCTGAATGTGAGCTATTCGGTATACAGTTAGTATTTACTTTTGGACAGCATCACTTGCAGTAAACACTCAGTGTTGGCTTCAATGACTCTGGCAGCACTAATTCAACAAGTGGAGTATTTGTAGCTGGAATTTTTGAAATCTTAAGAGCATACCATTGCAATGAGATTTTTATTCTTGTTAAAATGAGTTTAATAAAATTCCGACTTGGCATTTTAAACAATTGCATTCTAAATAAAACTACAAAATGAGCATTTTAGTGAATACTGCAAAATTGGGTCCCCAGGTATCAGTCCTGGGGACCCCTACTCTTCTCTGTCTATACTTTTGACCTCGGTGAACTCATAGCATCACATGGCTATCAGTACCACATGTATGCTGACGACACTCAAATCTATTTCTCTGACCTAGATGTCAACTCTCTGCTTTCTAAGGATACCAGATTGTCTATCATCCATATCCTCCTTCTTTCCCTCCCATTTTCTCAATATCGATATGTAAAAAACAGAGTTTATCAACTTTCCACCATCCCACTCCACCTCTTCATGTGACCTATAAATTACAGTCAATAGCTTCATGTTCCCACAAGTCCACTGCCTTATGATAATCCTTGACTCTGCCTTGTCCTTCAAACCACACATTCAAGCCTTGATCACCTCCAGCTGCCTTCACCTGAAAAATATTTCCAGAATCTGCTCCTTTCTTGACTTTGGCTCCACAAAATTGCCTGTTCATGCACTTATTATCTTCCACCTAGATTATGACAACACTCTATTCTGCAGCCTTTCTTCTCTCTAGCACTCTTCCTCCGCTTCAATCCATCCTCAACTCTGCTGCCCGGCTGATCCACCTCTCTCCTTGCTACTCCTCTGCCTCTCCTTTCTACCTATCCCTCCCCTGGCTACCAATTGCTCATAGAATTCCGGGTGTTCTGGAATCTAACAATGCTCGTTGGTTCATCAGGGCATGAATAAAATTAAAAGATAAGACTCATACTTACCTTTCCGTTCACTCCCAGCTGCTGGTGTGTTCATCGCCACTGAAGCAGTGGATGGTCTTCATTCAACTCCAGCCAATTACAGGCCACATAGGTCACATGCATGTGATATTGTGGCCTGTAATTGGCTGCACATGTCATTTGAACAATGAACATTTACTGCTTACTTCCTGGTTTAAAGCACTGACAGTGAACAGTAGCATCTGGGAGGTAAGTATGAGACTTATTTTCTATTTTTACTCATGCCCCGATGGACTAATGAGCATTGTTTGGTCCCGAAACACCCCTTTAAGTTTGAGCTGCTAATGATATATAAGGCTTTTCACAACCTTTTTTCTCTCTATATATCTCTGACTTTATCTCATGATACCTTCCCTCACGCAATCTCCACTCCTCATAAGACCTTTTTCTGTGCTCTCTTTTCGTCAGCTCCTCACGCAACCATCTACAAGATTTCTCCCGTGCTTCCCGGATACTCTGGAATTCACTACCGTATGACATCAGACTCTATGCCACCTTTAATGGTTTCAAATGCACCCTGGAAACCCATCTCTTCAAGATAGCCTTCAGGATAGCCTACAATTTACAATAACCTTGCTGCCATTACACAATAATACACACATCTCAGTCCCTTACCTTCTGTCTCTCCCTTCTCCATTGTAGATTGTAGACTCTCGTGGGCAGGGTCCTCTTTCCTTCTGTATCAGTGTGTTACTTAGTGTTATTGTAGTTATCTTATATTATGTACTTTAACTGCTTGGATTGTGCAGCACCCTGGAATTAATGGCGCTCAAAAAATAAATAATAATAATAACATAATAATAAATAATTTGAGATATGTTTTTTGTCAGCCTCTGTCTACACCTACGTTACAGTTTTCATTGTTCTGAATAGCAAGAAAAATAACTGCAGCACTGGATCCATTACTTGCCAGACACCAGCAGCGTCCTTTGATACACATTGACTATAGTAGAATACATCTATTGCCACCATTATGTATGGCATTTTACTAGACAAAATAGTGTTCCATGCTGTGTTACTTTGCCCACATTTATTTTTCAAAAAATCTGCGATTAAGAAATAATGGCCAAAATTAATTATGTGCACTTTCCTGTTTTTAACAAAAACTTGTTGTGAATGACAGTGGAAGGGTACAAAGTAAATACAGGCAGCCCCCAACTTACACTGTTCCGACTTACATCTGTCACCTAGTTACAAACGGAGACTTTTGGGGCATGCTGACACTTGTAGTTCCACAGCATATAGTAGCTAAGGAATGACGAGTCCAGCATGCCACGGCAGCACATGAGGTGAAGATAAGGTGAAAATCTTCTTAACAAGAGCACAGACAGCAAAACAAATGTAAAAACACTTCCCTGCACTAGCCAAAACTTAAAAGAAAAAAAAAAAACTTTTGTGCTTGAGTTACATTTAATAAATATACATGTTCCAATCTACATACAAATTCAACTTAAAGGAGTTGTCTCATTACAAGCTTTCAGCCTGTCAGTGAGCCTGATAGTTGAATTGAGGGGGTGCTTCTTGGTCTGTTCTTCTGCTCCCTCTTCCCCCCTCCCTCAGCACCAGGCAGCTCCCTTAACTTCTATACAGCAAGGGGGAGGGGGTTTGCTGCCAGGTTAAACCCCGTGTGTTTCCTGCCTAGGTCTTGTTACACGAGAGGGCTGATCTATGAGTGTAGAGAGGTCTGTGAAGCTGTATGCTAATAGCGAGCAGAGGGGATGCAAGTGTTCCTATATCCCCCTGCTTACTTACAAGTCTCCACATCTCCCGCAACAACAAATCCTGTCAGAACAGACACAGGGCAGCTGGGAAGTGTTACTATACTCAGGCACTAGTACAGCAGGCATGAAGTATTCACATGCCCGATTTGTTCTATTTGTATAGTTACAGGGTTCCCCCCTGACACATCTGATTATAGTAACACACAGGTCACTGCTGTCACATCTTTTGTGTGAGAGCAGGAGGAAGCAGGCACACACAGGGTTAATGCAGGCAGGATGGACACAGAAGCCAGAGTCCTCACTCCCCCTCCCTCCACTACAGAAGCATTCTTGTGCTGGAGGGGCTTCTGCTCCGACCTGTCTTCAAAGGCTGATGAGTCATACAGACCTGACAGCCAGTAAGATAAGGATCAACAGGTCGGCTGCCATAGAAAATTGAGAAGCTGTGTACTCCTACTTACAGGGCTAATCAAAATCAGTAGGACATTTGTAATGAACATATATTGCAAAGCTGCTTGTTTTTTAAAGATCTTTTAATTAAAACACAATCATTGTAGCGAGACAACCCCTTTAAGAACAAACCTATAATCCCTATCAGGGACTGCCTGTACCATCAATTCAAATGTGTTTTTTCAAGAATAGACTATAGGAATTGTATTTGAATTGAAGTTGTATTTGTATTTATTTCAAGATTTCTTTCGGCAAATAATTGAATTCACTGAGGCGCTGAGACACCTACCACTGATCAAACTATGGCTTGGTCCTATGCCTTTCTTGATTGTGTATCATGCTGAAACCGTAGAGGTGAGTAACAAATTGTTACATAGTTTGTAAGGTCGAAAAAAGACAGAAGACCATCCAGTTCAGCATTTTGTTGTATAGTGTTGATACAGAGGAAGGCAGAAACCCAAAGATGTAGAAGCCAATTGTCCTCATTTTAGGGAAATAATTTCCTTCCCAACTCAAATCTGGCATTTAGAAGAAATCCTTAGATCAACGCCTCTTCCTCGGAGTCCTAGTTACTATAACATGTTATATTATTGCTTTTTAGCAATGCACCCAGACCCTTTTTGAACTCTGTTAGCGAATTCACAATGACAAGTTCCTCTGGAAAAGAGTTCCACACTCTCATTGCTCTTACAGTAAATAATCTGTACAGTAAATAATATGTCTATGTAGAAACCTTCTTTCCGCTAGGCGTAGAGGATGCCACCTTGTTCTAAATACAGTACAATCCTAGGTATAAATAGATCTTGAGAGAGATCTTTATATTGACCTTTGATATATTTAAACATATTTATTATGTCACCCCAAAGTCATCTTTTCTGTAAACGAAATAACTGAAATTTTGCTAATCTTTCTGAGTATTGCAGTCCACCCAGCCTTTTAAATTTTTTTTGTTGCCCGCCTTTGGACCGTTCAAGTTCTACAATGTTTCCCGTAAAATGTGCCCCAAAACTGACACAATCTCCATTGTGGTCTAACCAGTGACTTGAATAATTGGAGAGAATGATGTTCTATCGTATGACCATGCCTCTTTTAATACAACCCCATGATCTTATTGCCTTTCAGCAGTGCCTGATACTGACGCTTCAATTAAGTTTACTGTCCAAACCCGATTCTCAAGTCCTTCTCCCTTCACTTTTACCCAGTGTTTACCATCTAACATGTAGTATGTAATGGATTTTCCCTCCCCAAAGTGCATAACCTTGCATTTATCTGTGTTTAAACCTCATCTGCCACTTCTTGCCCAGGCCTCCAACCAATCCAGATCCCCCTTTTTAATTAAAAAACCTTATCCTCTATTTTTGTTGATTCTTTAAAAGAGCTTAGTAAACAATGCAATGAATTTTATATCTACTGTGCAATCCACGTGTGAGGTCATTAATGAATATGTTAAAGAGTATAGGGCCCAATACTGAACCCTGTGGTACCCCACTAGTAACAGGAATCCGGTCCGAGTTTATACTATTAAGCACCACCCCTGAGACAGTTACTTACGCACTTGCAAACATTTTTCCCCAGTCCAAACATTCTCATTTTACTTACCAACCTTTTATGTGGCACAGTATAAAAGGCTTTGGAAAAATCTAGATATAAGACATCAATGCCTCACTCTGATCCATTCTAGAACTGACCTCCTCTTAGAAGCTGATAATATTAGTCTGACAGGACCAATCCTTCATAAACCAATGCTGGAACGGTGTTATACATTTATTTTCATACTGGAGTTACTCCAGTATAGCATCTCTTAGAAAACCTTAAAACATTTTACCTACAACCGATGTTAAACTTACCTGTAATTTCCAAGGTCACTTTTTGACCCCTTTTTGAATATTGGCACCACATTTGCTATGCGCCAAGCCTTTGGGACATACCCAGTTAATATAGTCCATAAACATTAAGAATAGGGGCCTGTCTATCACATTAATTAATTGCCTTAGGACACGGAGGTCTATACCATCAGGACCTGGTGATTCAGACAGGACATATTTAAGGTGCCGTTTATCTCATCCCTCTGCCCATCAACAGGAATGTCGTTTTTCTAAGCAAATTAAAATTAGCCTTCCTGAAATTCAGAGTTTTTGTGGCTTCTCGACAAAATACTCTATTGAAGGATAATTGGAAATTTATTATATTGTGGTCACAATTTTCTAGGTGCCCCCAAACCTAAACCTTTGGTACTCTGTTAAGTCTATTAGTCAATATTAAGTCCAGAAGGGCCTTCCCTCTAGTCAGCTCCTCCACCAGTTGGTAAAGTTAACTATCTTTAGTTATTGACAAGAAGCTTTTCCCTTTATGAGAGCCACAGGTTTCAGTTTCCCAGTTTAGGTCTGTGTAAAAGAAGTCGACCATAATAACAACCTCATTGGGATTAGCCGCCTTATCTATTCTTCTGAAGAGTACATCTTTCATGGGTTCTGCTATATTTGGTGCCCTATAGTGGACCCATAATAGAATATTGTTATTATTATTATCCCCATGTATATCTACCAATAATGACTCCACAAGTTAATTTCCTGTATCTATATCTTCAAGCAGTGTTGCCTTCAGACAGGATTTTACATAAAGACATACACCCCCCCTCTGATTTTTATAATCTCTTCTAAATAAACTGTAACACTGTAAGTTAACCGCCCAGTCATAGCACCCATGAAGCCATGTCTCAGTTACCCCCACATTGTCTTATTTTTCTTCAGCAATAAATAATTCTAGTTCTTTTAATTTGTTGGTGAGACTCCTGGCATTGGTCAGCATGCAATTTAGAGAATTTTTGGTTTTCATTTTTTAACCCTGTCCTTATTAACTATTACCACACCCACTCCCCCCCAACTCCACCCTCTGATTTATAACGGATTTCCAGCTCTCTATCTTCACTATCTTGCCTGCTATGTCTACTAGTTTAAATACTCCTCCAACTTCCTGGCCATTTTGTCCCCCAATACAAAATCCCTAGCATAGAGTCTGTGGCCAAGAGAGTAGTCAGCAAAGTTCTCCAAACACCAATTCTCCTACGACTAAGGGCTACCGCCCGAAACATGTCAGCGTCCGTGTCCTTCATGTCTCTCTGATCTGCCTTCTTGCTTTTATTTGCTGTGGTTTTTATGCCGCTTTTGTATTGGCAGTCTTTTTCTAAATAAAGTTCCTCCTTTTTCTATGGCCGGTGCTGATCATCTGGACTTTTTTCATGCTTATCTCTGGTGCAGCTTGGGCACCGATCGTGCACGGGAACCTAAGGAGAACTCTCAAGTTGGGCTGTGCATCCAGGTGAGCTGGTTATCCTCCACGTTGTAAACCAATTCTCCTACACCAATTTTTGAGCCACTTATTCACCTCTCTAATCTCCCGCTGCCTCTCTGGTGTGGCCAGTGGAACAGCTAATATTTCTGAAAATACCTTGGACGTCTTTTTCTTAAGCTTTTGACCTAAGTCCCTGAAATATTTTTTAAGGACACTCCACCTACCTCCAACTTTGTCATTGGTTTTAATGTGTACCATGACAGCTGGAGTATCATCTGCCCCACCTAGTAATCTGTCAACCCGTTCTGCAATATGTCGTACTCGGGCCCCAGGTAAATAACATACTGTTCGACGATCCCGGTCTTTGTGACAGATTGCCCTGTCTGTTCCTCTAATAATGGGGTCCCCAACTAGCAGCACCTGTCTAGCCTCCTGTTCCCCACCTTACTGGTGCAGACAGGGGAAGTGTCTTGCTGCAGTAGCGTTATTTCTAAACTGACATCCCCCTCATCCGCCAATCTTGCAAATTTATTGGGGTCACCCAGCAAGCTGCCTCATTTCCGTGCACCTCCATGCTGAAAATTGGGTAGACATTTTTAATTTCCCCCAAGAACAGTTCAAATTAATACATAAAAAATCTGGAAGTAATCCAGTCACTCTTCAGTATTTGATCGGTACTTTTCAGCTTTGTTTTTTAAGCCAAAACCAGTAGTGGATCAGACATACAGAAAAAATACAATATAAATATTTCTACTTCTCTTCCTTGAATCTACTCCTGACCTAGGCTTAAAAAACAGATAAAATATTAATCAAATACCTAATAACTATTAACAGAGCCGGGACAAGGCATTTTGGTGCCCTAGGCAAGTACAGCCAATACTAGTAGCGCCCCCTCTCGCTCCCCAAAAAATTGCCCCCTCCTAATCACTCTCGCCCCTGCGCCAGGCCCTCTCGACCCCCCCTGCACCAGTTACTCTCCCCTGCACCACTCTGTCCCCTGCAAAACACTCCTACAAAACCAAGACCCAAAACTATTACTACTAGAGGCTCAAATAATCCTGCCAGACCCTGACCAAATGCGACCCCCCAATTGTGACTTTCAGCTGTATACAGGCTCTGAAGACGTATATTACCCCATACAGTGACCAGATAGTGGTAGATACTAGTTGTATGTAGATGCTCAGCAGAAATATAAGTGATTACACTGCAGTTACATTCAGTGACTCACCGGAGACGTCATTTCTGATCATCCGGTTCACAACTTCATGCTGATTTATTCTGGCCAATACTCGTCCCTGCAGATTTGGACACAAATATCTTAGAATCCTCACATTTCCAGCAACTCCTTACTTATAAGTATATAAGTCCCCTCAGTTAGGTACATGTATAGGTTCCCTCAGATAGGAAGCTATATAGGTCCCTGCAGTTAGACAGGTATATATAGGCCTCAATCAGTTAGGCAGGTATATAGATATGCCCTCTCAGTCATGCGGGTTTATTAGATTTATATGTCCCCTAAAATTTCAGGCAGGTTTATATTTTATTGTACCTTTAGACAAGCAGAAATATAAATATAGGGACACACAGGCAGGTATATAGGGGCAGTCAGGAGGAATATAGGGGCATGAGGCAGGATATAGGGGCACTGAGGCGGGCGGGCATATAGGGGCATGAGGCAGCAGGTATAAAGGGAGAAATGAGGCAGGGCAGGTATATAGGGGGCACTGAGGGCGCAGCGGTATTTAGGGGCACTGAGGCAGGCGGTATATAAGGGGCACTGAGGCAGGCAGGTTATAGGGGCACTGAGGCAAGCAGGCAGGTTTATAGGGGCACTGAGGCAGGCAGGAATTTGGGGCACTGAGGCAGGCAGGTATATAGGGGGCACTGAGGCAGGCAGGTATATAGGGGCACTGAGGAAAGGAAGGTATATAGGGGCACTGAGGCAGGCAGGTATATAGGGGAAACTAAGGCAGGCAGGCAGGTATACAGGGGCACTGAGGCAGACAGGAAGGTATATAGGGGGGCACTGAGGCAGGCAGGTATATAGGGGCACTGAGGCAGACAGGCAGGTATATAGGGGCATTGAGGCAGGCAGGTATATAGGGGCACTGAGGCAGGCAGGCAGGTATATAGGGGCACTGAGGCAGGCAGACAGGTATATAGGGGCACTGAGGCAGGCAGGCAGGTATACAGGGGCACTGAGGCAGGCAGGCAGGTATATAGGGGCACTGAGGTAGGCAGACAGGTATATAGGGGCACTGAGGTAGTTAAAAATAACAACATTTATACTCACCTTTTCCTGGCTGCTTGCTCCTCTTCTGCGAGACACTGGCGACGTCATCACGTCGCGAGCGCCGGGATGCTCCTCCAGCAGCTCCTCGGGCGCACAGCCTGTGGCGGGCTGTGCATCTGAGGAGAGGCAACGTCGCGATGACATCACTTCATCGCGACGCTGCCCAGCGGAGCAGCACGGGGCCGCGGCGGGTCCTCAGCGCTGTGAGGACACGGCGGCCTGGCTGTGTCGGAGCGGGTGTCTGCGGAGCAGGGAGGGCTCGCTCTCTGCTTCACAGTAGCCCGCAGCTGTATGTGCGTCCAGCGGACGCACATTTCAGCTAAAGAGACCGCGGGCTCCGGGCCCATTTGGGATCGGCCTGGGAAACCCCGGGGGGTTCGGGGGCCTTGCCTGCGCCCTTTGAGACGGCAGAGGTAGGCGCCCTGGCGATTGCCTACCTCTGCCTACCCGTCGTCCCGACCCTGACTATTAATACCTAATATGTGGGCTATCTAACCTAATAACTTACTGTATACACCAGCGCATATGGTAAGTGTGCAGTGCTAATGTAGTTAGCATGACATTGTACCATGTTAGCCATAGAAAGCAGCGAAAAAGTATTGCCTGATTTCTTCACTCTTCTGAAGATAGGCTTAGCTTGATATTGGAATTATTCTGAAATGACTGACAGTCACAGATGAGATGATATTAACAGTAAAATATTAAAGAAGACCTGCCAGAGAAGTGATGTATGATGATGTTATGCTACACACGGGCAATAAGATCAGGTATAAAGTTTTTAGCGGCAAGAAAATATTGTGAAGTATATGGTAAGTCTACATGGAAAAGAAGAAAAATGTGCAACTTGAAACTATAGTGTGTAAATATGTGAAATATTTTTGTATTTTTACTAGGATTTCCTGGCTTTTTTATTTTTTTAGTAAGAACTCCTGCAGCCACTTGCTTTCTGAAAGATAGTAGTAAAATATGAAATGCTATAGTAAGACAATACTCAATGTTATATATAGACAATAGATTCCTTAGGTATAATAACGAAAAATATCACCGAAGTTGTGTAACAAGCCTATGTTATAATACCCAAATAAAACACTCCCAACGTTAAATGGGTCAACAGGAGTGTGTAGACTAGAGATGGGCGAATCAATTCTAACGAAGTGGAATTCGTTTAGAATTTCAGGAAAACTTCGGTTCGGAACGAAGTCGAAGTTTGGGCATAGTTGCCAACTTTTGAAAATGAAAAAGCAGGAGATCGTAGCAAGCGGCGCGCTTAGCTCACCGCGGCAAAAATGTGCATGGGCACTCCCATCTTGTCTGTATGCCACGCCCTTCAAAAAGCCACACCCACTCCACCTAACTGCATAATGGCTTTGGAAGAAAGCCAGGTAGATGCCCTTATAGCCAGGTAGGAGCCCCCCTGAACCCGGTAGTGCCCCTTACAGGCCGGTAGATGCCCCCTTGTAGCCAAGTAGATGCCCCCTCTGTAGCCAGGTTGAGCCAATTTTGTACCCAGGTAGTTTGCCCCCCTTTGTTACCCAGGTAGATGCCCCCCTTTGTTAGCAGGGGGGTGCCCCCCTTTGTTAGCCGGTAGGTGCCCCCATTGTTTGCCAGGTAGTGCCCCCTTTGTTGCCAGGTTAGTGCCCCCTCTGTTGCCAGGTGTTTCCCCATTGTTGCCAGTTTGTGCCCCATTGTTGCCAGGTAGACCCCATTGTTGCCAGGTAGTGCCCTCATTGTTGCCAGGTAGTAAACCCCCCGTGTTAGCCAGGTAGGGCCCCCCATTGTAGCCAGGTAGTGCCCCCATTGTTTGCCAGGTAGTGCCCCATTGTTTTGCCCGGTAGTGCCCCCATTGTTGCCAGGTAGACCCCCCATTGTAGCCCGGTTGTGCCCGCATTGTTAGCCCGGTAGTGCCCCTCTGTTGCCCGGTAGACCCCCATTGTAGCCCGGTAGTGGCCCCGCTGTTGCCAGGTAGTGCCCCCTCTGTTGCCAGGTTAGCCCCCTTTGTAGCCGGGTAGTCCCCCCAATTTTTGCCAGGTAGATGCCCCTAAAGCTAAAAAAAATTAAAATAATAAAAGCCACTTATGCCAGGCTCCTCCCGCTCCGGAAAACCTCCCGTACGTTTCCTCAGCGGCAGGGGAGTAAGTGAAACCCGCGCGTACATTCCCCTGCGCCGCTGACCTGTAGGTACGAGCGGCACCAGCCCCCGTACAAACGGGGGGGAGGAGGGAGGGGGAGGACCCCTCCTGCCTCCTCCTTTGCACAGTGACACGCCCCGGGGGCGGGTGGGGGAAGTTTGGGGGAGTTCACCCCCGTAGGAGGGCCCCGGAGGGCAAGAGTAGGCGAAAGCGTTTTTTTAAAACCTTTTTTTTTGGACCCCGGTTTAATTTTTAAAGGACCCCCCCCCGCCTGCAGGCGGTGGGGGGGGAATTTTCCCAACTCCCCGGGGGGGGGGTGGGAGGGGGGAGCCCCCAAAATAGCGGGCCCCCCCACCAAAAAAGGGAAAGGTTGGCATGTATGAGTTTGGGGGACTTGGGGTTTGAACGAAGTGGGGTTTTTTGTTTTGAAAAAAGGGGCCTGGAGAACATGGCGCTACAGGGGGCAAAGAACTCTGGGGGAGAAGGGCTAGCCTGAAAGGCATGTGCAGAGGTGAAGAAAAATGGGAAAACCGGCGGGATTCTGTAAAGTAAACGCACTATAAAAGGGCCCTGGGCGCACCCCGGGAGCTCACATTTCCTTCACTGGGCTCATCGGGGAAGGTGCTCCCGCGGGCTGATGGCTCTTACTGAAGAATTTTTTTTTTATATAGCGATTTCTGTGGGGTGTCTCAAAAAGTCCGGGACGGTTTTTTAAAGTTCTATTTTTTTTTTTTTTGGGGGAAATTTGGGGATTAAAACCAGTGTGCGTCCATTTGCAGTGAATATTTTTTTCAATTTCCAAGGGGGATTCCCCCATTTCCCTTTTGTTTTTCATTTAAAGAAAAACGCGTTTTTAAAAATACAAATACCATTTCTTTTTTGGGGATGCCCCAATTCTATTGCGCAATTTAAACCCGGGGTTAATTAAGCGTTTTTTTTGGCTGGTGTGCGACCCCAAAAAACCTTTCTTTTTCCCCCCCCAAAAATTTTATTTTTTTTTCCCTGTGAATAATTACAAGCAAAGGGTTTTAATTACAATTTTATTCTTGTTGTTTTAGCGTGGGAAAAAAACTAAATTTGGGAAACGCTAAAAAGCTATAGTTTGTGGGGGCCCCAAAAATTGGTTTGTCGCAATTTTCATCCGGGGGTTTAAATTAAGAGTTTTTTTGGGTGTGTGACCCAAAAAAACCGTCATTTTAAACGCCAAAATTTTAAAATTTTTCCGGGTGCTTTATTAACAAGCAAAGGTTTAAATTTACAATTTTATTCTTTGTTGTGTGGCGTAAAAAACACGAAATTTGAAACACGCAAAAAAAGAAAATGGGTTTGGGGGTTGTCATTCTTTTGCGCAATTTAAAACCCGGGGTTAATTAAGCGTTGTTCTGCAGTTGTATTTAAGAAAAAGAAACTTTGTTTTTCACCGCCACAGAAGAAATTTGTTTTTTTAATTCATATCCGAAGGGTTTAAATTAACCCTGTTTGTGCTTTTATTTTCAGTAAAATACCCCGAGGGCGATTTGTATGAACGGGCTTTTCGCTTGTTTTGGGGTGTTTTACTGGGGTTTCCCGGCCCGAATCCCCTTGGGGCGAAGGGATTCAGTGTTGGGCGCGGGTGTTTGACCCTTTCAGCGCCCCCCGCTTTGAAGGGGCCCAGGCAGTGGGTGGGGGTTGTGGGCGCGGGGTGGGGCGTTCCGGGGGGGGGACGCGGGGGTCCCGCTCGAAAATTTCCGGGGGGGGGGGGGATGTACGATGGAGGTGGGCCCCAAAGCGAGGCGCATTTGCAGCGCCTCGGCAGCCCCGAAAAGGCGACCGGGTTTTTTTTTGGGCCCTAAATCCTCCGACAGAGGAAAATTGAAGAAAGGTCGGAACTTGGAGGAAGCGGTTTCAAGTGCGCAAAAATCTCGGGCCCCGCCCGTGCGGGCAGGAGTATGATTCCAAAAAAAAATCCTTTATAAAGTGGGGAAAAAACCAATGTCAGAAAAAGAGCTGAACTTTAAAAAAATTAAAAATAAAAAAAAAACATTTTCCAGAACTTTTAGAACGGCGCAATTTTCAAGAATTTGATTTTTGGGAAAAATTCCCCGGGAAATACGTAATTAAAATTTGAAACCTATTCTCATTGGTGGGCATAAAAAAAGCCAATCAAAAGGGGGGGAGGGGCAGTAAAACCTTTTTAAAACCCAAAGGGGGAAAGGATTGCCCAAAATCAAAATCCACGGCGAAATATTAAAAAAATACAGTAAAAAAAACAGAAAAGAGCTGATTGGTTGAGTAGAGGGGGCTTGGCTTGCTGGGCCCAATCAAAATTTGGAGGACAAAGACCCATTCTAGTTTTAGGAGAAGTTTAGCCCAAATCAAAACCCACGGCGGGATAATTAAAAAATTCATTTTAAAAAGACGAAAAAAAAGTGATTGGCTGAGCTAGCGGGTGCTTGGTTTTTCTCACCCAAATCAGGGGCGCGAGTATTTTCTCCCTTTTTGGTTATGGAGAGAGGGGTTTGAAATGAAATCTCGGAATCAGCCCGTGCAGTTTAAAGTATTAATAAAAAAAAGTTTTTTTAAAAAAGTGTCAAAAAATTTCAGAAAAAAAGAGCCAAACCCCCTTCTTTAAAAAAAAAGCGGGTTTAAAACCCCGAAAACGCAAATTGTCCCCGAAAACCGGCGACATAGGGAATTGCAAATAGAAATGGCCCAAAAATTTCAGAAATTTCCCAAAATTGTTTAAGCTATTCTCTTTGGGGTGGGGCCATTAAACCAGCCAATCAAAATAGGAGCGACAATGTCCCATTATAAATATGGGGAAAAATTGGGACCAATCAGAATGGGGAGCGAAAAATGTCCCAAATTTTTTTCCCATGGAGAAAAATTGAAACCAAACATATTCAAAGGGGGACGTTCAAAATACAGTAAAAATGCAGAAAAAGAAACTGATTTTGGGTTTAAACGGCGGGGGTCGTCCAGCTTAGCCCAAAAAAGAGGCGAGTTACTTTTCATAGGTTCTTTGGGGAAAAGGGAAAAACTGGGGGCGCTCTGTGTTGGCCCAAGTTATAAAGAGGCGCCGTTATTTGGGGCCCAAAGGGAGAGCGGCGGCGCTCCCTTTGGGGTTTTTTAAAAAAAAATTTTGGAAAAAAAAACTGTACATGGGGCCCAAATCAAATGATAGATACAGGGAAATTGGGCCCCCATGTGTATTTTAAAACGAAAAGATAATTTTTGGAGGGGAAAGAAAAAAAAATATTTTAAATCAATAAAATCATGTTTATTTCTTTTTTTCGTTGCACCCCTACTATTTATCCTTGGCTAACGAAAAAAAAAAAAATTTCATTTATTTTATGAATTTTTAAAATTTATTTTTTTACCCCCTATTTCTTTTGTTTTATATACAAAATCGGGAAAACTTCTGTATGTTATAATTTTTTTTTTCGGGGCCCTGTTTCAAATTTTTTTTTCAGATTGCATTAGAAAACCCCAAAGGGGCGTCGCTTTGCTCTCCCTTGGGGCCAATTTTAAAAAAGGGCCCCTTTTTTTAAATTAGCCAATCACAAAAACGCGCTCAGAATTTCTTTTTCCCCCTTGAAAATCTATGAGAAATAGCTCGCGCTCTGATTGGGTTAAAAATGGACAAGCCCCCGCCGCTTCAAACCCCAAACAGCTCGTTTCTGCATTTTTTTCGGGATTTTGAACTGTCCCCCCCTTTGAAAATGATTGGTCAATTTTTCCCATAGGTTTTAATGGGACCCTTGTCGTCCTTTTTTGATTGGTCCAAATTTTTCCCCCATAGGGTTTGAAAAGGGACTTTTTCGTTTTATTTTGATTTTGGGTGGTTTATTACCCAAAGAGAATAGCTTAAAACCCAAATTTGGGAAATTAAAAGTATTTCCCGGGAATTCTCTCTATTGAAATTCCCTATGTAGCCCGGTCTCGGCGACCAAAGGTTGTTCGGGTTTTTAAAATGTTTATTTGTAAAGAAGGGTTCTGCTTTTTATCTGTTAAGTTTTAATTTTAAAAAAAATAATTTTTTTTTTTAATTTCTTCATCCGCACGGCGTGGGGTGCGAGATTTTAGGGGGGGCCATTCCCCTTTTACCCATAATGGGGGGAAGTAGCTCGCGTCTGATTTGGGGGGGGATAGCCAAAACACCCGCTTGCTCGCAATCAGCTTTTTCTGTCTTTTTACTGTTTTTGAATAAAACCCCCGTGGGGTTTTTTTGGTTTTAAATTCTCCTTGACTAGAAAGGGTCTTTGTCGCTCCTATTCTGATTGGTCAATAATTCTCCATAGGCTAGAAAAGGGTGTCTGTCGCTCCTATTCTGATTGGCTGAGTAGCCCTGTCCCCGGTTTGCTTTAAACCAAAACACTTTTTTTCAGCATTTTTAATGTATTTTGAATAAACCCGCCAAAGGTTTTTGATTTTGGGCCCAAAATTCCCCATAGGTTTTAATGGTTTTATGTCGCTCCTATTCTGATTGGGGTTTTTTGCCGACCCCAAAAGAATAGCTTTCTGATTTTGAATTACTGTATTTCCCGGAATTTTTCCCTTTTCCTAATTCTTGGGAAATTTTTATATTGGGAAAATGATTTTTTTTTTATGTATTTTTTTTTTTTTAGGTTTCAGTCTTTTCCCCGAGAATGTTTTTAAAGCCTTTTTTTAAAGGGGGGATTTTTGATTCTTTCTCCGCACCCACATTGGGGAAGTTTTTTCGCCGCCCAGCCTGTTTTCGAAACGGAAATTTTTTTGGCGCAAAACCCCCACGGGCCCAATTCCCGCATTGCGCCCCTGTCCCCGCAAATGTGCCCCACAAAATGGCGAGGGGCGGGAACTTTTTTCCCCCCCTTTTATGGTGGGCTCCTTCGGCGGGGGGAAATTTAGGGCAGCGCCGCAATGGCCTCGGAACCCCCACGGCCTAAAACAGGCGGGGAGGTGCGGCGGCTTTTTAAAAGTATGTAAAGAGGCCCCCCCGGCCCCACCCTAAAAACAGGGGGCGATTCCCCCGGGGAAAAATTGCGGAAAAAGGGGCGCCCCAACCCCTGGGATTTTAACCCTGTGGCCCAGAGTTTTTAAACGGGGACATACAAGGGATTTTTTCCTGCCCCTTTTTTGGGCGCAATTTATATTTCCCAAGGGGTTTCCCAAGTTCTTAGGGGGGGTTCATTTTGGGGTCAAAATTTAAGGGGGGTAAATTTTTTATTTTTACAGATATCTTTATCAAACATGTCTGTTCATTTTTTGAAAAACCCGTTTTGTCAGACAGGGGTGGGGAGGGGTCCCTTTACCCGGCTGTCATTTTAGTGGTTGTTCAGAAAAACCCTTTGGTTTTTTGATTGGTTTGGCTTGGTTCCACTTCCTCCCAGATGACATTGACAACCCCAGCCCAAAAGTCGGGTTTGGGGAAAGTCAGACCCCAAAACCCGTTGGCCCTGGGGGAGCGCTTCAGCGGCCCTCAACCCGGTTCCCCAACCCCGGGCCCCTGTCCCCTCCCGGGTTTTCGGCCAGAGATTACTATGTGGTCTGGGTTCCCGCGCACTATTTTAGCGAGGATTAAACCTTTTTAGGAGGGCAGTTTTGGCTTTCTTGGGAGCGAAAAAATTGGGGGCCAATTTCCCCGCTTTTGCAGTAGGCGGCAAAGTATAGATTTTGGAGTGGCTTGGGGGGTCATGTTGTGAGGGGTCAGCCTCTGCATACCAAGGACCGGTGATGAGGACAGCAGTGACGATGAAACACAAATAGATGATGATGTAGCCGACCGCACTTGGGACCCGGGTGAGGCAAGGGCTTCATCATCGCAGGAGAAGAGGGCGTCAGCTTGCCGTCAGGCAGTGGCGCAGCCAGCAAGTGGGTTGTGGCCCGTGAGTCAGCGGATTAGCAGCAGTGTGAGGTGGGAGCAAGCGGCCAGGGGTAAAAATCCGTTTCGCAGGCCCAAGAAAGTAGCGGCAAGGGGTCAGCGAGGCTGCGGCGGGCAAGTAGTCACTCAGTGCAGAGCGTTGGCGGTAAAATCCGATACTCGGCGGTGTGGCAGTTCTTGGCTAAGTCACCGGAGGAGCCAAAAAAATGGGTTATGTAGAATCTGTAAGCAGAAAGTGAAGCGTGGCCAGGGAGCTTTGTTGGCCCCACGGCCTGCGTCAACACATGCTTTGCGTCACCCCCGGTGGCCCTGGGAGAAAGGGGCTCGGGTTTGGTGGTTTTCCACCTCCCGCCGCAGCAAACGGGCAGCAGCCGCCCGTGGCAGCATGCTTGCGCCAGTCGGCTCCACCAATTTGCGATTGCAAAGAGACAAAGTATGCGTCCAACCATTTTGGTGCAGGTGACCGTGCCCTGTCCAATTTTTGGGTATAAAGTCCCTCCCTTTCCAAAATGGGGGATTTTGCACCATTCAGAGAACTAATGGCTTGTGCCGAGCCGAGTGGAGGTTCCAAGCCGTAATTTTTTTTCCAAAAGGCAGTACCAGCACTTCTAAATTTGTAGACAAAAGGTGGGCCAGTCCTTTAAAGTTTTTTCGGTTTTTCCAAGGTCACGGCATTTTTGGAGTCTGGAGCTGTAATAGGTCAGGGCCAGTACATGTCCTTTAGGCCCAGGGGTTTAAAGTGTTCCCCGGCCCGGCACCAACAACTTGGACAGGAGCGCTTTCCCCTTTCCCGTTTCAAACTGCTGCCCCTGCCCCAAATTGTCCGCCTCCTCTCCACCCCACCCCATCTAAACCTCCACAAGTACTGTCCATATCCCACGTGTGGGGGTGGGTTGTCAGCTTTTCTAACCTGGCTTGCCTCGGCGAACGAAGTACACAGGGGAGGAAAAACTGTTTCCGCGTCATGCGCAAAAAATCGATGGGGCTTTTCCCCCGGCCAACTGAAATCAAAACCATGGTGACGGAAAAGGGGAAAAACATGGTGTCCGGCTGCACCGGGGAGGTTTGGTCCCTGCCCTTTGGCAAAACGTGTTTAATCTGGTTGTGAAAAGGTTCCTGAAGTTTCCCACCGATCTTCAAACATTCTAAAGGGCCCAGGAAAAATTGTGATGCACTTTATCCATTCGTACAAACCCAGGAACCCCCTCCTCGGTTGCAGCGCAGAAAGGCCTCCCAACACCTCTGATATCGATGTTTTCCACCCTTTGGAAATTCCCCCTGAAACATGTTGGACCGACTGTTGAACAGAGAAAGGCCATTAACGATTTTTTTGATGATCCAGGCAGAAAAAGAATCCCTTGAAATTTTGGATGTCAGCCAGTGGCACCCATGCGTGAAAACCTCCCGTTTGTTAGGCCATTCAAGGGCGATTTTTATTTGTCAGTCGCCGGGATAGGGATAAATAAGTCTTTCCCACTGCTTATGTCCGGGAACAGATGCTGAAAAAATCGTTGGGAGGGGATGGAGACTTTGCGAAAATTCGTGGCCACATGAGTCCGGTGGGACTAAAATGGGGAGGAGGGGAGGGGAGGAGGGGGGGACTTTGGGCAAGCATTGTCGGGTGAAATGGGGTTTTTTTCCCCAGGTGCAAGAGGGGGAGGAGAGGAGCAGTGGAGGAGGGGGTGGAGGATGAGGAAGCGAGGCAGATGACCCCAGCACCTGGCAGTATACAGTGGAAATGGGGGGCAGGGAGCCCCTCGGATCACTTGTGCAGATGGCCCGCAGCATGCTTATTTCCCTGGCTGTGACAGCCGAATAGTCAGCATCCGGCAGGGATGACTTTGGCTCTCCACCCTATTGGACCTCGCTACGGCCCAAAAATGGGGGCCCTTTTTTTCCCAGCTATTGAGAGGGAGGACAAACTCAAATATTAGGGAATCCTCCGAAAATCATTTGGGGCCGCTGCCTTTGCGGCATGCCCTCTCTAAAGGGTTTCCTGAGGGGGGTTCCTCAGGCTCAGTACTACTGCCGCGGTGCTGGGGAAAGGTGGGGGGGGTAGGAGCAGTACCAGCTCATCAGAGAAACCCTAAGTCTGGAGTCACTGCCTACCGCCTAGGAGGGGGGGGTAGTCGTAGACAGCAGCCGGACCGGGAGCAGTCCTAACCCAAACAGGTGGGGGCCCTACTTGGACAGCCTTGCCACCCCGTTAGAAGATCCCTGGCTAGGGGCACCCAAAACTGGATGTGTGGGCCCAACTTGCGATTTTTGCGGGGAGAAGTGTCCTCCCCGGCCAGTAGTGGGGCATCAGAGTGGGTGTTCAGTGCGGCGGGGCCATGTTAGCCCAAGGAGAACCGCTTGTCCCGGGAAAAATGGACGACTGACCTTTCAGATGAATAGGGTGGATGGCCAGGTTTTTCCCCACCCAATTTCCTTTTAGGCGTCAGTACATACCATGAGCCTACCCAAATGTGAGAAATGAGTTGGGTTCAAACTACTGCCTCAGCCACTATTCGATGCCGCCACCCGCCCCGAGCCACACATTGCTGACAGTTTCTCCATCTGCCACCAAACCCTCTTTCCAGGGGTGTTTGCCACCCCCCTCAACTCTTATTGGCCACTGTCTGACTCATGTGTGCTGTGGTGCTGCGTGACCCCCACTGTGTCATTGTCCCACTTGTGGCTTACTCCTGTTTTTTTCCCCTCCAGAATGTCATTGTCCACTGCCTGACTCATGCTGCCCGCCGTGACCTCCACACGTGTCTTTTTGCCCCCTGTCTGACTCATGCTGTGCTGTGGTGCTGCCCTGACCACACACTTTGTCATTGTCCACTTGTGGCCTACTCCTGTTTTTGCCACCTCCGAATGTCATTGTGCCACTGTCTGACCTCATGCTGCTGCTGTGGTGCTGGTGACTCCCCACTGTGTATTGTGCCCCTGTCTGACCTAGCTGTGCTGTGGTGCTGCCCTGACCTAAACACTTGTCATTGTCCCCTTGTGGCTACTCCCGTTTTGCCACCTCCCGAATGTCATTGTGCCACTGCCGACCTCATGCTGCTGCTGTGGCTGCTGCCGTGACCCACCCACTGTTTCTTGTCACTGTTGACCCCATTGCTCTGTGGTGCTGCCGGACCTCCCCACTTGTCAAATTTTGCCCCTTCGTCCCATGTGCTGTGTGGTCTGCCGTGCCCCACACTGTGTCATTGTCCCCTTGGGCCTTATCCTGTTTTTGACCCCCAGAATGTCATTGTGCACTGCTGACCTCATGCTGCTGCTGTGGCTGCTGCCGTGACTCCAAAACTGTGTCATTGGGGCCCACTCTGTGGCCCACTCCTGTTTTTGCCACTCCAAAAAATGTCATTGTGCCCCGCCCGCCTCATGCTGCTGCTGTGGCTCTGCCGTGACCTCCCCACTTTTGATGTCCCACTCTGTGGCCCCTCCCCTTTTTTAAATCCAATGTGATTGTGCCCCCGTCTGCCTCATGCTGGGGCTGTGGGTGCTGCGTGCTAAACTGTGTATTGTCCACTCTTGGCCCACTCCTGTTTTGCCCCCTCCAGAATGTATTGTGCCACTGCCTGACCCCATGCGCTGCTGCCGGACCTCCCCACTGTGTCATTTCCACTGTTACTTATGTGTGTGTGGCTGCTACTGTGGTGCTGCGTGACCTCCACTGTTCATTGTCCCCCTGTTTCCTCTTGTTTTTGCCACCTCAATTGTCTTGTGCCACTGCTGACCTAGCTGCTGTGCCTTACCTCCCACTTTTTTCATTTTGCCACTCTGTGACCATTCCTGTTTTTTCCACCTCCAGAATATCATTGTGCCACTTCTGACCCCTGTGCTGGGCTAGCGCCCCTCACCTCCACACTCTGTCCTAATGTTGCCCCCTGAGCTCTCGCTTGTTTTTTTCCCCGCTTTCTTGCATGCTTTATCAGGAACATTCCCCTTCAGTTTTTTGGTCAGTTTTGCCCCTTTTAATGCCCAGGGAATTTTAAGTGAAAAAGATTCTAAGAGCGGCGGCAGTCATGGGGGGTGTCATACTAAAAAACACAACTTGTATGAAGACCAAAAACCAAGCTCCCCCTGATATTTAAGCTGGAAAAACGTTCTACGCACCTGCAGGCCTGTGCAGCCTGGAAATAGCTGTTTTTTTAACGTATTCGTGCAAAATAAAAGGAACGAAGTTATTTTTTCCGGAAATTCGGCGAAAATAACAAAAGAATTTGGGAAAAAATTCCCAATTTAGGTAGACCCAAATGTGTTAATGAAACACAGCTTTTTTGCTTTAAATAAACCCCAAAAAAAAGTGCTAAAATAAAAAGGAAAAGCCCAAATTTTTGTCCCAAAATTTTTTCTAAAAGGGGATCTGTATTGAAAAAGAAGGGTACAGCCCCTGGCTCAATTACCAAACCTAAAACACTATACAGGTATGGGAGTGCAAACAAACCCCCTGGCTGGCAGCATTCAGCTCCATGTTCAGGTGCAGCAAGTAGAGACGTCTCCAAGGCAAGCTCACCAGCACCAACTGACTAATTACTCTATGTGCCTCTGAAGTGTTTTATGTGCGAGGTGGATCGAGCACGTCACTGTACACTTCTTACTTCAAGGAGCGGGTACTTTTTGTTTTACTGATAACATTGGACATCAGTGCCTTCTATCTTATTTTTAGCATATGTTTGTGACTAATGTAGTGGTGTTTCATTGAAGATTTTGGCAAAAATATTCCTTGGCACACGATATTTAAAGGGGTTGTCTCGCTACAATTATTGGGTTTTAATTAAAAGATCTTTAAAAAACAAGCAGCTTTGCAATATATGTTCATTACAAATGTCCTACTGATTTTGAGTTAGCCCTGTTAGTAGTAGTCCATCAGCTTCTAAAATCTGTATAGCAGAGGACCTGTTGATCCTTATCTCACTGGCTGTCAGGTCTGTATGACTCATCAGCCTCTGAATACAGGTCAGAGCACAGAGCCCCTCCTGCACAGAATGCTTCTGTAGTGGAGGGAGGGAGGGGGAGGGGGAGGGCTTCTGTGTCTGTGCTGCCTGGATTAACCCTGTGTGTGCCTGCTTCCTCCTGTTCTCTACACAGATTGAAGAGAGCAGAGGTGAGGCTGATCAATAGATGTGACAGCAGTGACCCTGTGTGTTACTATAATCATGATGTGTCTGTGGAACTGTGACTATACTAATACTATACAGATCAGGGGGCATGTGAATGCTTCATGCTCTGCTGTACTAGTGACACATCCTGAGTATAGTAACACTTCCCAGCTGCCTGTGTCTGTTCTGACAGGGTCTGTTTGTTGCTGGAGATGTGCAGATTTGTATGCTACAACAGGGGGTATAGGAACACTTGCATCCCCCCTGCTCTGCTATTAGCATACACAGCTTCACAGACCTCTCCACACTCATAGATCAACCCTCTCTCTATGTCTCCGTGGAGCTAACAATACAGCTGATCCAGGAGCCTGCAACAGACCTAGGCAGGCACACACAGGGTTAACTCTGGCAGCAAACCCCCCTCCCCCCTTGCTGTATAGAAGTTACAGAGGAGAGCTGTCTGTGTGCTGAGGGGAGGGGGGACGAGGGAGGAGAAGAGGCAGACAAGAAGCACGCCCCTGAATTCAACTGCCAGGCACAGAGATAGGCTGAAAGCTTGTAATGAGACAACTCCTTTAAAACCTGCGGACACATCTAACATTGGGAGTGTTTTATCTATCTGGCTATCACTTCATCTAAATGTCTAAGGCATTTATTGTCTGTATATAAGAATGCAAGTGTTGTCTTAGTATTGTGCTTAAGAGGAATGTAGGTATTATGTGTGGGAGGCACTAGTGCTTAAGTTAAAATTTTCATTAACTATTACATCCTGTACATTATTTTTTTGTTTGTACCATTTTTGGGTCCTTGGTGCTTATTTTAAAATGCAGCACACTCTAAGTATGACATTTTCATCTGCATGATTTTCTATTGAGAACATGAAAAAAACAAGTTAAAACCTTATAAATAACAAAAACTGTCATACAAAAACACTTGAAATCATGGCGTTATTGACAAACCAAAATATGCTGAAAAATCTATGTGTAAAGAGGAATTAGGCTCATTAACAGACACCAAGGCTTTAAAGAGTTGCTTGAGATTTTAGGAAAACCTGTGCAGGGTCAAGGTTGCTGTAAAAAAAAAAACAAACAAACAAAAAAAAAAACTGTACTTACATCTATGGCTGCTGCTGTTCCAACCCCATTATTTCCTGGTCTTCAAACAGTGACATCATGTACATCAGTCACATGCAAGAGCAGTATCTCCTGGCAATAATTGCACGTCACTAATAAGGTGAGTGATTGCCTGCATGGAGGTATGAGTGATGTCGATGACGTTACTGCTGGGGGACTGGAAAGGAACACTGGAGTTCCATCTGGAACAGTGGCAGCTGTAGAGATGAGTACAGGTTATTTTTTATTTTACCTCATACAACCCCTTTAAACTCTGCGGTTTCCCTACGCAAAGTTGCTATTCAGGTTCTCCAGCAGATGTATCCTGTTGAGGAACTCAGTTAATCGCATCAACTGTGCCAAATTTCTCTCCTGTGAGATTGCTACAATTCTCAGCGAAAGGCCGGTGTCGTATATATATTTTTTTAAGGTAAAACACCATTTTTTTCACATTTTTACCTGTGTTTTGGCAGAAAAACACTTCACAGTCAATAGAGAAATAAAAAACACACTACAAACAATGCTTTCTTTTTTGTGGTGTAAACAATGCCCTGCGGAACCAGATGATAAATGCCACACAATTCCAGGCACATTTAAGGCAGGTGAGAGGCAACCAGGTCACATCAGACCATTTGTAACCATTTACATCAGCATAGTCTGCATGCTAGATGACTGGCAAAGGTACTTGGCCTGGCTGATGCATAGTGCTCTCCTTGACGTCTCAAGCATCGCCGGTGGCTATTATTTCTACACAGAGAGAATTGACTTTCATCACTGAACAGCACTGAGGACCACTGGTCCCTCGTCCAGCGTAGGTGGTGAGGTCAGGTCATCTAGCACGCAGACAACACTGAGGTCAATGGTTACAAATGGTCTGACATGACGATTGGTTGCCTCTTACCTCCCTTAAACATGCTTGGAGTTGTGTGGCAATCGTCATCCACAGGGCATCGTTTACAATGAAGCGGTCATCAGTGTGTGATGGAGCCAAAAAACGTCCACTTCTTTGCTTTTCTGTGACTCTTCAGTCTCTCTGTATCTCTTTAACACTCTAAGCTCAGTGGCTACTTCCATCTGAGAGCATCCTGCTTGAAACCTCCCAATGGCGAAGTGCTGTTGATCAATTGTAAAGTGTTGTCTTGGTCTCATTATGTCAAAATGTGAAAAGCATGATGAGGAGGACTGTTTAAATCCCAATTCAAATTGATCCCCCAAAATGTATTGGGCAATTCAGGGCTCATACACCTGTTGTGAATTTTTTTGGGGTTTTCCAAAACATTACAAGGTGATTTAAATAGTACTACTATAAGGCTATGTTCACACGGCTTAATTGCGGGACGTAATTTCGCCCCGCACTTACGCCGTGTGGCCGGGGCGGGAGCGGGGGAGTAAGCCGGGGGCCGGCACGTCGCCGGCCCATTGACTATCACTGCTAGCGGCGCCTATACGCCGCTAGAAAGTGACATGTCAATTATCTCCCCGCCCGGCGGCTTCGCCGGGCGGGGAGAGGAGACGTAATCCATAGTTCTCCCATGAGAACTGTGAATTACCGTAATGAATGGGCCGTTTTCGGCCCGTAATTGGCGCACTTCGGCGCGTAATTACGGACCGAAATACGGCCCATTTTAAGCCGTGTGAACATGGCCTAACAAAAACAACTTGTCTCACAAAACAAACCCTTATACAGCTGTGTTGGTGGAAAAATAACAGTTATGGCTCTTCACAAAGGGAACATCAAAAATAGCTGCATCACTAAGGGTATGTTCACACGGCGTAAATGCGGGACGTAGTTCTCTATGAGAACTGTGGATTACCGTAATGACTGGGACGTATCTCGCCCCGTATTTTGCGCGGTACGGCGCTATGTTCACACGGCGTAATTGCAGGGCGTACAGTATGCCACGCAATTACGCCGGGTGTTCGGGAGTCACGCTGATATGCATGCATGCATTACTTGCGGTGCATATTCGCTGCAAGTAATTGACATGTCACTTATCTCCCCGCGTGTACAATACGATTGCATTGTACGAGCGGGGAGAGGAGGCGTAATCCATAGCTCTCTATGAGAACTGTGGATTACCGTATTTTCGCCGCACATCTTGCTCGTATTAGAGCACAAATACAATGTGAAATGTGCAGCGAAATTCCCCTGTGTGAACATAGCCTAAGGGGTTAATTATTTATTGTTTTTGTTATCAAGAAAAGAAAGCATCAACATGGAAAAATAATAGTATGTTAAAGAAACAACATATTGGCATAAGATCATTCAGATAACAAGCAGGAGAATAAAGCAAGAGAACGTTCAACCAATAAGATAATATGAGAAATATTTAAAAACAATATTGTTTCTCAGCAAGAAGGAAACCACATAGGATAACAAAGAGAAGGAGAATTATGGGAGACTAAGCTGTGCAGCTCTATGCATCATAGATATCTTCAAGGGGTTGTCACATTTGGCTATTTTCACTCTTCACAGCCTCTTAAGGTTCCCACTTCTTATGCAGGCTGTGTGTGATTCTATAGCAGTAACCGACATTCAGCTCTGCTAGCTCCTATTCCTAGCTAAACTTGTTTATTGGACATCACAGGTAAAGGGGTTGTGAAAAACATTGACACTGTCCAAGCAGCATCTCTGGCTATAAATGTGAGCTAGCAAAGCAGTATTTGTCATGTGAGGTACTGCAGCTTCTAGTGAGAAAGGAAAACTTACACGTTGCCAAGACACACTGGCAGCTGCTGAGTGACTCTGTTATCTTTGATATAATTCTGCATACATGTTCCCTGTAGACCAGACAGGAGGGTACAAAGTCCCTGCCAGGTCAGTAATGCTAAGGATTTTTTTAGTAAAGAGATAAAATCAGAGACTGAGAAGCAAGCTCCATACAGCTGATAAGACAAAGCAGCCCCACCTCTGCTAGAGGAGAGAGAGGTGGTGGGTAACTAGAAAAGCTCATGGAAATAAACAGGACATAATTACTGCTCTGTAAAATAAAGCAAAATCAGAACAGCAACGTATTTGGTAATAGTTTTTATTTACCTTTGCCTATATGTTTAAAGCTAAACAATGGATAGAAATACTCCTTTAAGCTAGGAATATCATCAGGCCCGGACTGACCATAGGGCAAACCGGGCATTTGCCTGGCGGGCCGCAGGGCCGGCTCGGATCGCCCGCCGAGGAGGACGATGTTCCCCCCCGGCGGGCCCCGAGTGCCGGCGCCGGTCTGTAGCATGCTACAGGGGCCGCAATGGGCGCATCAGCGATCGGACCCCTGTAGCAGGGGTCCGACAGGCCCCCACCGCCGCACGCCTGCACGGCTGGATCACAGACCCAGCCATGCAGCCATCACGGCCGCCACTTGCACCGTGCGGTGCAGGCAGCAGCCGAGGCTGAACATCTGGGATCTACTGATCCCTTCTGTTCAGCTCCCAGGGGCCGCGGAGCAGGCGCGCGATGTAATGACGTCATCGCGCGCCTGCTCCGCGGACCCGCACTCTGCAGTGAGCGGCCACCGGCTCCGGAGTGAAGAGTGAAGAGGAGGGGACAGCGGGTGTCCGGGTGAGTATTACTTTTTTATTTTTTTTAAAACTTTTTACTGTCCCCTAGCTGCCAAATAATTGCCCTGCCCTGGCTAAATTATGCCCTGCCCTGGCTACCTATATGTTACCCTGCCCTGGCTACCAAATGTAAAAGCCCCGCCCGCTACCAATATGATACCCCTGCCCCGGCTACCTATATAAGCCCCCCCTGGCTATATGTACCCCCCTGGCTACCTATATGATGCCCTGCCCTGGCTACCTATATGATACCCTGCCCTGGCTACCTATATGATGCCCTGCCCTGGCTACCTATATGATGCCCTGCCCTGGCGATCTGATACCCTGCCCTGGCTACCTATATGATGCCCTGCCCTGGCTACCTATATGATGCCCTGCCGTGGCTACCTATATGATACCCTGCCCTGGCTACCTGTATGATGCCCTGCCCTGGCTCCCTATCTGATTCCATGCCCTGGCTCCCTATATGATGCCCTGCCCTGGCTACCTATATGATACCCTGCCCTGGCTACCTATATGATGCCCTGCCCTGGCTACCTATATGATACCCTGCCCTGGCTACCTATATGATGCCCTGCCCTGGCTACCTATATGATGCCCTGCCCTGGCTACCTATATGATGCCCTGCCCTGGCTACCTATAACCTGCCCTGGCTACCTATATGATACCCTGCCCTGGCTACGTATATGATACCCTGCCCTGGCTACCTATATAAAACCCTCCCCCTGGCTCCCCTATATGATACCCTGCCCTGGCTATATGATACCCGGCCCTGCCTATATGATACCCTGCCCTGGCTACCTATATGATGCCCTTCCCTGGCTACCTATATGATGCCCTGCCCTGGCTACCTATATGATACCCTGCCCTGGCTACCTATACCCTGCCCTGCCCTGGCTACCTATATGATGCCCTGCCCTGGCTACCTATATGAAGGGCGCCTGGCAATGAGCCCGCCTGGCAAACCTAATGATCCCCCTGCCCTGGCTATATATGATGCCCTGCCCTGGCAACCTATATGATACCCTGCCCTGGCTATATGATGCCCTGCCCTGGCTACCTAATGATGCCCTGCCCTGGCTATATGATGCCCTGCCCTGGCACCTATTAGTGCCCTGCCTGGCTACCTATCTGATGCCCTGCCCTGGTTACCTATATGATGCCCTGCCCTGGTTACCTATATGATGCCCTGCCCTGGCTACCTATACCCTGCCCTTGCTACCTTTAAGATGCCCTGCCCTGGCTATATGATACCCTGCCTCCAATGATCCCCTGCCTGGCACCTATATGATGCCCTCCCTGGCTACCTATATGATGCCCCTGCCCGGGCTACCTATATGATACCCTGCCCTGCTACCTAATACCCTGCCCTGGCCGGGCTACCTTTTTGATGCCCTGCCTGGCTACCTATATGAGGGCCGCCTGGCAAGATGCCCTGCCCTGGCTACCTATATGATACCCTGCCCTGGCTACCTATATGATGCCCTGCCCTGGCTATATGATGCCCTGCCCTGGCTACCTATATGATACCCTGCCCTGGCTATATGATGCCCTGCCCTGGCTACCTATATGATGCCCTGCCCTGGCTATATGATGCCCTGCCCTGGCTACCTATATGATGCCCTGCCCTGGTTACCTATATGATGCCCTGCCCTGGTTACCTATATGATGCCCTGCCCTGGCTACCCATACCCTGCCCTGGCTACCTATATGATGCCCTGCCCTGGGTATATGATGCCCTGCCCTGCCTATACCCTGCTCTGGCTACCTATACCCTGCCCTGGCTACCTATATGATGCCCTGCCCTGGCTAAATGATGCCCGCCCTGAGTATAAGATACCCTGCCCTGGCTATATGATTCCCTGCCCTGGCTATATGATGCCCTGCCCTGGCTATATGATCCCCCTGCCCTGGCTACCTATATGATGCCCTGCCCTGGCTATATGATGCTCTGCCCTGGCTACCTAACCCTGCCCTGGCTATATGATGCCCTGCCCTGGCAACATATAACCTGCCCTGGCGACCTATACCCTGCCTGGCTACCTATACCCTGCCCTGGCTACCTATATCCGCCGGCTAATGATACCCTGCCCTGGCTAACCTATACTCGCCTTGGCTATATGATGCCCTGCCTGGCTACCTATACCCTGCCCTGGCTATATGATGCCCTGCCCGGCGTCCTATACCCTGCCCTGGCTACCTAACCTGCCTTGGCTATATGATGCCGCCCTGGCTACCTTTCCCCTGCCCGGGCTATATGAGGGCCCTGCCCTGGCTACCTATACCCTGCCTGGCAAACCTATACTCTCCCTTTGGGTATATGATGCCCTGCCCTGGCTACCTATACCCTGCCCTGGCTATATGATGCCCTGCCCTGGCTACCTATACCCTGCCCGGGTTTATGATGCCTGCCTGGTTAAAATGATGCACTCCCCTGGCTACCTATACCCTGCCTTGCTATACCCCCAGCCCTGGCTGCCTATACCCCTGCCCTGCCTGCTGCTAACCCTGCTCGGGCTGCCTTAATAGCACTGCCTACCTATACACTCCCTTGGCTGCTAAAATAGCCCTCCTCCCAAACCCTCCCGGGCTGCCTTACCTGTCCTGCCTGCCTTTTAATACGTCCCTGCCCTGTCCCTTCTCCTAAAGTGGCCTTGTCCCGCCCGTATTTCTGTCCCTGCCTGCCTGCATACCCGGCCCTGCCTGCCTGCAAACTGGCCCTGCCTACCTATAAAAACTCGCCCTGCTTGCCTAAAATACTGGCCCTGCCCATCTACATACTGGCCTGCCTGCCTAATGGGGTCTACCTATTTACATGCCACTTATCTGACATTTTTTAATTTCAAATTTTTAGGGTCTAACAAAAGCTGTTTTGGGGAATTGATAGGAAAGTGCTGGAAAAGAGAGGAGTCTAAGATGTATTTGTTTGTAAATTCTACAGGACGAGTAGTGGGCCACTAGAAGAAGACATTGCATGCTGTACTGGACGGAGAAAGAAATGGAAGAGAACAACAAGGGAAGACATCATGGAGTTTTGGGCCAGAAGGAGAGGAAAAGGAGAAGAACTCCCATCATGATGACGTCTCTTGTGAGTCCCTGCTGTCAGGGGTCATTTTATTTCTATGTTGAATCAGTGCTGTATTCATGTGATGGTGACCTGACCACTGGTGATGTGATGGGTTGTAGGTTATGTTGGTGCTTATGCAGGTCAGTGTTGGGCTTGTCCCGGATTGTAAAGTGCACACCTGAAATCGTGATGAGGGGTTTCTCTGCACCACTTTCTTTCTTCCTTGTGTGTACTGTAGGGGGCTTTCACACGGAGCGGTTTTGGTGCATTTTTTTGATGCGTTTTTTTTGTGCAGAAATGTACAGCATTAACTACTCTGCCTTTCTGCACAAAATGCACCAAAAACTCTCCGTGTGAAAGCAGCTTTAATATTTTAGTTTAAATTTTAGAAAGTGGCAAGGTGCGAGAACAAGGGGCATTTTTTTAAGCGGATATTGTATGTGGGCTGGTGGGGGCTTAGTGCCAGGGCTGATTTTTATTCCCACTCCGGCCCTGAATATCATAATGGTTTGGGGTACTTTGGTTTTGATCAGCAGAATTACAACAGTTTAAATAGCCTGTGATCAGCTTATTGTCAGAACTTTTTCCTGTGACATTATAAATAAATCTCCACTGGCTGCAGGTGGTTCATCCATCTAGATTCTTGGCCTCTGTTTGCTGCATTTAAGGCTTCCATATTGATATAATAATCTGCTAATGCTGCCTGTGGGTAGTGGAACACAAGCTAGGTCCTTTCATGCTCCCTAGATATCAATGCCTATGTGTTATAAGCTTGTTTTAACATGTGATTGTTTTTAAAACTTTTTTCTGAGATTTACTGGTAACTGATACTACTGTTTACCTGGTTCTATTTTGTCTTCTAGCCAATACTGAGCACTTCAAAACACATGGACAAATCCTTTGCTTACAAGTTCCTTCATCCTTGGCTTGGTTTAGGTCTTCTAACAAGGTAAATATACAAATGTTGGTGCCTAAAAAGTTTTCACCTAGATATCCTATAAGAGTCATTATATTCATACTTTAAAAAACTTTTTGAATCCCAGAGGGGGTTTGTAGTCCAGGAAAGAAGAGGTCCCTCAAGTGAAAAAATTTAATTTAATCTTTTTACACTTAATAGGGATGTCCTTATGTAATTTCATATAACTGGCTGAAAATTTTTTAAAGGGTTTTTTTATTTTTTTAAAGTAATTTGAGCTGCAATGTGTTCTTAAACTTTATTGATGTTAAATGTTTTTAACAAATATTGGGTTTAGGGCAGTAGCGTGTGTTCTTTAAAAGCCCCCTTTTTTTACTACTGCATACACATGTGCGCTAGTTAGAAGGCCATCGCTGCTACAGTATAGCCGCCCACCACTGCCCACCACACATTGTCATACTACCTTGTATAGTGTGACGTTTCATTTGGGGAGGACTGTGGTCGGCTATATTATAGAAGGATATACTATAGCAGCGACAGAATTCTAGCGTACATGCTCACTAGTCAACAGGCCAGCCAGCACTTCTATAGTGTATGCAGCAGTAAGGGATGATGTTCCAAATAATAAAAATAAACATAAAAAACATGTAAAAAAAAAAAAGGATATTTTCACACTACATATTTTGGTGCATAATTCGGCGTGTAATTTTTGCCAAAGTATGCTTTAAAATATGCTTTAAACAATGTTCAAGTACAGCACTCATTGAGTGCAATGTAAAATCATCGTCATCGTGCAGACATGTCAATTCTTTTAGGGGCGTTATTGCAGTGAATTTTCCCAAACTAGGGGCAGAAATCTGTCTCAAGTGTGAATAGTTTTCTCATTGAAATTACAGCCTTGCAAGCGTGTACTTTCAATGAGTAAACGAACAGTTTTCCCCCCGAAAAAAGGAAACCTTGGCCCAAAAAAATCGTTTTGAATATACCCTAAACATCAATAAAGTCTATAATCACATTATAGCCCATAGGGAGGCCAATTCATAATAATAAAAAAACTCTGTGATATATAGGGCTATATCATATAATATGAATTTCTGAATAAAAAGCAGAGAAAATGTTACAAGTGAAATTGAAAGTCCTGCTCACCCTGCTTACATACATTGTACACACATTGACATAGAGAAAGCTGTCAATCACTGTATGTGGGCAGGGTAAGGGGGATTTCCACTATCTCTTAAGGAGTCTGGTTGGGATTTGCTTTACTTTGTACTCAGAAATCCTGCTTCAAATCATATAAATCTATACATCACAAAGCTCTAATTTTGGGCTAAAACCCCTGTAAGGGCGTCATTTCACCTGTTTTCCCATGTGCATTGCACATCTTTCAGTTGTATGGTGTCAATCTCTATACATTAAATGACAGAACTAATGCTAAATATCTCATGGGATTATTACTGTTGTATGTAGCTCATGTACAGTAAATTACAGTTGTAATATGTAATTTAATTTAATTTTGAATTTTTGGGATTTTGATATTATTAACTATTTTGGGGTCACATTAGTTTTGGGTTATACAGCGGTCCTTAAACAAAAATTTAATTGGTTCGGGGGAAAACCATTGTATATTAAAAACCATAACTTAGGGAAAATGTAAGGTTTCTGAGGCGCCATGTTACCCATCATAATGCAAAATGAGAATTAATGAAAGTTACACAGATAACTGATGCAGATAAAACAAGTCTTTATATATAATGTCAAAAAGAACTGCTGAAAGCTAGAAATCATTTTCTGCTTTTTGGATCATGTATTTTATACACAAAGTACCAGAAAAAAGAATCTGAGGTCCTCACCTAAAATGACTAAAAGGTCTTGGTTCCACTTCTTGCTCAGTACTAAAATAAAAAAAATAAAAAAAAGGATATGAGAAGTCTATTTTCATTGCAATTTTGGGGAGGTTAATGAAGTGGCGGTTCACAACTATAACTAGAGAGAATAACAAACATGCTGTGCGGAAAATAAGTATTTGATACACTGGTGATTTTGCAAGTTTTCCCACCTACAAAGAATAGGTACATTTCAATTGTGAGAGACAGAATCTGAAAAAAATCCAGAAAATCAAAATTGAAGTTTTTTTTAAATAATAATTTGCTTTTTTTATTCTGAAAAAGTACCATACTACTCAATACCGTCTCGCCCGGGGCTCTGAAATTTGGGCCCGGGGCCGCAGGGATACCTTTTCCGTATCAACTCCCTGGGGCACTGCAGCTGACACGGGCACCCGTCTCGTCCGGGAACCCCCCATGGCCCGGGGGGTTTTTGGGGGACGCTTCCCCCTGTATGCGTGTCTGGACGCCCGAACCCCGGGGGGCAGGCTTGGGGCCTTCCATCTCCCTGCCCGCTCCCCGCTCCGGGGGAAAGCATCCCCCGAGCATTCACTTACCTCCCCGCGCTTGCTGTGCTTAGGGCCATGCTCCTACTGCCGGCACGGCGCTCCCTCTTGGGGTGGGCGGCGCGTTACTGCATCTCAATTTAAAGAGACAGTTTTCCCGGTGTTGACTCCCCCCGGGCGCTGACCCTATTTAAGCCTTTCCTCCCCCATCTCACCCCCGGGATTTTTGGCCTCATACATATCGAGAAAGCGTTTCCTTTGCTTTGTTTGTCTCCCCCTTTTACCGTACCTTCACTTCTGTTTTTCCCCACAACCTCGCTGCTGCCTGACCTCCCCGCCTGACCAGACTACGACTCTCCTAGATTCTGTACCCACTCCCTTGCGCCACCGCAAGCAAGTTCCGCCAGGGAAAGCGACCGGGTAGTTTCCCCCGCCGCAGCAAGTCCACCCGCTTTGCGGCGGGCTTGGTAAAAACCGGGTTCAACAAAAACTCTGCTCCCTGGTGGGGGTTTTTCACCATCGCTTCGTGGCCCCACGGATCCACTACTGAACCGTGAAAAAGCGTTTCCCGTTTCACTGTATCCGTTCCTCCCCAAAACCCGAACTTTTTTTTTTTTCCCCATCGCAAACCAACCGCCATCTGCTATTTCTTTCAGTGTGGGGCATACCAAACACTAGGCAGCAGGCCATGTCTTGGGGTTTTTAGATTTGATCTGACCTTCCCCCCATAACCCAATCCCTTCCCGCTCCTTTTCCTTGCACCTAAAGAACATCTCCAGAACCCGTCCTTTTTCTCACTGTGGAAACAACTAAAAACTCTCATTGTTGCTCTTACTTCTCCTTGACTCTGTAAACCCCCTTTCTTATTTTGTTCCCCTCTGTAAACTCCCCTCCTCCAATCTATCCTGAAGCAGCAGCCAGGTTTTCTTTTCTCCACCGCTAAAATGGCCTCTACCCTTTTGTCGTCACGCATGGGTTTCCCATCCAGTACAGAATACGCATAAATAATACTCTCACTCACAAAGCTCTCCACAGTGCCACCCCCCCTACATCTCCCCCTCATCTCTGTTCCACCCTGCCCGCTCTCTCGCTCACTACGGACATCAAACTACAGAAACAATATCCGAAAACCCCCCATGCCCGTTTCAAAATTTTGCACGGCTGCCCCTTCTCGAACCCTACCACTTTCCCTCAGGGACAATCCCGCCTCGCATTTTTAAAGTGCCTGAAAACCCCTTTCTCAGGCAGGCCTACCAAAACCACTAATTGTTAACCCCCACCTTCTTCACACACATTTGCACCCCTCACTAGGGCACTCACAGGCAATTATCTGTATAAGATTACTCCCTTGGCAGGGTTTACCCAAAATTTTTTTGTAAACCTCCCCATATTTATAAAGCAGGGGGCCATTGTAAATTTACATTCTCCCCCTTTTTTTCCCCCCCGGGACCCCTTAATTGTAAGCTCTTGCCAGGGCCCCTCACACCCTTTTGTCTCACCCGTAATACTTTCATGTGAAAGTCGCTTTTTTCTGTAATTAAACCCTCTACATTGTAAAGTGCTGCGAAATATTTGGCGTATATAAATAAAGGATTATTATTTATTTTAAAATTTTCCCTGCTCACAATAAGGATCCGGAAGGCCACAAGCAGCCTTGTGGCTTTCTGGAGTATCCAACAATATAGAAGTGTGATGACATCACGCCGCATATGCCAGGAAGAAGACGCAGTGCATCAGAGCGGCAGGGAAAGGTGAGTTGTTTTTTTTTTAAAAACAAACTCTGCCTATGGGGGGACATATACCCTCCTAAAGGGGGACATATACGGCCAATACCCCACCCTTGGGGGGGGGCAATTCCGCCTTAGGGGGACTAAACCTCCAAAAAATGCCTATACCTGCTATGGGTGACATATACCTTACTATGGGGGATACTAAACTCGCTATACCTGCTTATGGGGACATTTAAAAGGCTATACCCCCTTGGGGGGGCATTAAACTGGCTATACCCGCCCATGTAATTTTATCGGTATCCATTTTTATTTTGAAAATTTGCCAGTAGCCGCTGCATTTTCCCCACCCTAGGCTTATACTCGGTCTTACCAGTTTTTTTGGGGCAAAATAGGGGCCTCCTTTTTATTTGGGGCGGGTTATACTCGAGTATATACAAGAAAAATATAATAAAAAACAGAACTTAATATTGGTATAGAAACCTTTTTTTTCAAATTTCGAGGTCGAAGTTTCCTGTAGTTCTTGACCAGGTTTGCACACACTACAGCATGGATTTTGGCTCTCTCATCCATATAGATTTTTCAAGTTTCGGGGCTGTCGCTAGGCTACATTGAGTTTTAGTTCCCTCCAAAGATTTTTTAGGGTGGAGATTGGTAGGTCCACTCCGAACCCTTTAAATTCTTCTTACAAACCCAATCCCTTTGTTTCCCCGACTGTGTGTTTTCCCCGGGGGCATTGCCATGCTCATTGAGAGAAGGAATTGTTGGGGCCCAAAAACTCAGATACATGGCCCCTCTATCCTCCCTCAATAAGTGAATCATCCTGTCCCCTTTGCAGAAAAGCACCCTCAAAGTACCACCATGGTTCACGGTGTTCTTAGGGTTGCTCTCATCCTTCTACTTCCTCCAAACAAGGCGAGTACAGTTAATACCAAAAAGTTCTATTTTGGTCTCATCTGACCACATAACCTTTTCCTAGGCCTCCTCTGGATCATCCAAATGGTCATTGGTGAACTTCTAACAGCCTGGACACGTGCTGGCATGTGCAGAGGGACCTTGCATGCTTTGTAGGATTGTAATTCATGACGGCGTAGTGTGTTACTAATGGTAATCTTTGAGGCTGTGGTCCCAGATCTATTCAGGTCATTGACCAAGTCCTCCTGTGTAGTTCTGGGATAATTCCTGACCTTTCTCAGAATCATCCTTACCCCACAAAGATGAGATCTTGCATAGAGCCCCAGACCAAGGAAGATTGACAGTCATCTTGTGTTTCATTCATTTTCTAATAATTGCGCCAACAGTTGTTGCCTTCTCACCAAGCTGCTTGCCTATTGTCCTGTAGCCCATCCCAGCCTTGTGCAGGTCTACAATTTTGTCCCTGGTGTCCCTAGACAGCTCTTTGGACTTGGCCATTGTGGAGAGGTTAGAATGTGATTAAGTGAGTGGACAGGTGTCATTTATACAGATAACAAGTTCAAGCAGGTGCAATTAATATAGGTAATGAGTGCAGAGTAGGAGGACTTCTTAAAGAAAAACTAACAGGTCTGTGAGAGCCAGAATCCTTGCTGGCTAGTAGGTGATCAAAATTAATAATTTATAAAATCATACAATATGATTTTTGGATTTTTTTTTACATTGTGTCTCTCCCTGTTGAACTGTACCTACATATAAATTACAGACCTCTCCATTCTTTGTAGGTGGGAAAATTTACTAAATCGTCAGTCTATCAAATACTTATTTTCCTCACTGTACAATAACGCTATATAGAGGCCATGGAGTGGTCAGACACCAGCTCAGGTCACCATCACAAGTCAGTGAGTACAGCACTGATCGAACACATAAAAAAAATAACTCCTGACATCTCAGGACTCACAAGTGATGACTTCTCTGATGAGTCATTCTCTTCTCTCATGAGTCATTCCATATCTCTGGTATAGGCACCTCCTATTAAGTAAGTAGGTAGTAATGTTGTCCACAATTAAGTCGGTAGATATGTAGACCCCCAATAGGTAGATGTATAGGCCAACTGTAGGTAGGTATAGTAGCCCCTTGTAGAAAGATAGGTATATATGCCCGCTCTAGGTAGCTATACAGCCCCCTTAGAATGGTAGGTATATATGCCCCCTGTAGATCACGTACCTACAGGTGGGTAGATTGTACAGATAGGTAGATACAGTTAGGCAGATATACAGCTTTATGTAGATGGTAGGTAAAATGCCCCCTGTAGGTATATATACATCCCCCTGTCGATAGTAAGGTATATACAGTGGGTGAAATAAGTACTGAACATGTCACCAATTTTCCAAGCAAATCTATTTCTTAAAGTGCTATTGAAATGAAATTCTCACGGAATATCGGCAACAACCCATCTAGTTCATTCAGGCAAACCATAGATGTCCATAAATTATGTGTAATAGTGAGAAATGATACAGGCAAAAAGTATTAAACACGCTTACTATAATTTATTTAATACTTTGTACAAAAGCCATTGTTGGTGAATACAGCTTCAAGATGCCTAATTTATGGATAAACTAGTCTCATGCATGGCTCAGGTGGGATTTTCTTCAAGTCCTGAAGGTTTCGTGGGCTCCTTCTATGAACTCTGAGCTTTAGTTCCTTCCATACATCTTCTATTGGATTCAGGTCAAGTGATGGCCTGGGCCACTCTAGCAGCTTTATTTTCTTTGAAATCAATTGAGAGTTTCCTTGGATATGTGTTTGGAATTATTATTTTGCTGAAATATTCACCCTCATTTCATCTTCATCATCCTGGTAGATTTTTATCAAGAATGTCTCAGTACATTTGTCTATTCATCCTTCCTTCAGTTATATGAAGTTTGCTAGTGCTGTATGCTGAAAAACAGCCCCACACCATGATGTTCCCACCTTCACTGTTGGTATGGTGTTTTTGGCCTCCAAAACATGGTGTGTATTATGGTATCCAAAGAGTTAAATTTTGGTCTCCTCTGACCAGACCATATTCTCCTAGTATTTCACAGGCTTATTTAAATGTTGTTAAGTAAACTTTAAATGCATTTGAACATTCTTTTTGTTCAGCAGTGGAGTCTTGCGTGGTGAGCGGGAATACAGCCCATGGAGGTTACTTATTGTTTACTTTGAAACAAATCTACCTGCTGATTCAGGGTCTTTCTGTAGCTATTCACAGGTGTTGTTGGCTCTTGAACAATTCTTCTGATAAATTATTTTCATTCCTCTGTCTGAAATCTTGTGGAGAGCACTTGGTCGTGGCCGGTTTATGGTGAAATTATGTTCTTTTCACTTCCAGATTATGGCCCCAACAGTGCTCACTGGAACCTTCAGTAGTTTAGAAATTCTTCTGTAATTAATGCTATTAGTATATATTGCAACATTAAGGTTGCAAAAGTCTTGAAACAGCTCACTGGTTTTACCCATCATGAGATGTTTTTTGCATGGCATCTTGAGATACCTTTTTATAGGCCATCAGTTGAACCAGCTGATACTATTTTTCACTAAGTGGCAGGATTTGTTTCTGAATACTGATCGATTTCAGCTGGTGTCATGACTTTCCATGGCTTTTTGCACCTCTCTTTCTTCATGTGTTTAATACTTTTTCCCTGTTTCAGTTCTCATTATTACAAATAACTTAATTTATGGACATCTATGGTTTGATCTCTTTGCCTGTGTGGATTTGATGGATTGTTACTGACATCTGGTGATATCAATAGCACCTTTAGAAATATATTTACTAAGAAAATTGGTGATGTGTTTAGTACTTATTTAATCTGCTGAATGATCCCTGTAGGTAAATAGGTAGGTATTCAGCCCTCTGTGTTTAGGCAGGTATATATGCCCCCTCTTGGTAGATATATATAGCCACCTGTAAGTAGTTAGGTTGATATGCCCTCTGTATGTAGGTAAGTAAGTTTACAGCCCCCTGTAGATAGGAAGGTATATATGCCCCTTGCAGCCCCCTGTAGATAGGTATGAATATATGCCCTCTGTAGGCAGATAGATAGGTATAAAGCTCCCTGTAGGTATATACACAGTCCCCTGTAGGTATAGATGCCCCTTGTAGGTATACTGTCCTCTGTAGGTTTATTTACTCCTAGTAGGTAGAAGGGCTCCTCTGACTGATTAGGAAAAATAAAAAAAATTATAAAATATACTCATCTCTCAGCGCTCTGGGAGCTAGTGTCCGGCGTGAGCAGTGTGAAGTCATCACATCGCTTACGTCGGGGCATTGCTCTCGGCATCTCCCAGGAGCCTTGGGTTTTCTGCCTATAAGGTACAGTGGCGCAGGTGGTGTGAAAACGTTGCTGTATTATGCCTCCTGCTGTACTTATTCCTGTGAGTTCGAGTATGCATTCCGCAGGGCTATCTGCTCTCTGTTATTAACTATATGCGCATCTAGGGGATGAATGCCCCTTTGTGTCACCACTTTTCTCAAACCTATCAGACATTTGTATGGTAAATCTTGTGGATGTGCCTTGATTGTGTCACAGATAATTACCCCTTTGAGGAAAAAATCCAGAGGTAATACAAAAACTGTTTTGTCTGAATGGCTCATTTAGGTTGCTTAAGATAGTATATACAGCTGTATAGTGCCAGTCATACAGTGCCCGCAATTACAGCGCCTACCATAATGGTGCCCACCATAACAGTGCCAGCCATAAGGTGCTCATCATAACAAAGCTATCAATGGAAAGCAGCTGTCAAATTATAAATATTCCTTTCCAAAGTATGAGGCTACAGACAAGTCATGTTTGTATCCTGATGGCTGGGGACTGTACAGAGATATACTGGGGGCTGCATGTTGTGCACCCCTGATTTATACTATATTACTCTTTCTAATATTTATTTTAGATGATTGGCACTGTGATATAATTTAAATAAAATTATGGTTTGTACTTTGCCTGGTATGTATGTACATTTTCTAGTCCATCTTGATAGTAATAATGATTATAGACATATAGTTATAGACATATTTAGATTGATTCTGATAAATTGCATTTTTTTGCATTATAATGGAGCATATACATAGCAAGGAAGGATTGTTACAAAATAGGATCATTGATGACATCTAGTGGCTACATTGCTAACTGTAAGAAAAGTCATTCACAAAGGAGATGCCTGCAATTAGGGTATAAAGTTTTTCTGTTAATTCACAGAAAACTAAACAATTTTTAGTATGTCAGAATATCCCCGAGTTAATGCTGTTACATAGTAGTTATGGCATCTCCTGGTGTTCTTTTTTAATTCCTGCTCTGAATATTCACCTTTTACACCAGTGTAAGTAAGAAAAAGATGAGCAAGCTGTAAAGTATGTGTCCATTTGTGTTTCAGAATGATTTCTGCTGAACATTTTGTTTTTTGCATGTTCTACAGAAATGTAATATTACATTAAAAGCAGACTTTTGTACAGCAGACCTCACATTGTCTATTGTAAACCTCTAGCACTGGTGAGAAGTGGCGTTCCAGAAGAAAGATGATAACCCCATCATTCCACTTTGCCATTCTCGCGGAATTCCTGGAAGTTATGAATGAGCAATCAAAAATATTGGTGGGGAAGCTCAACAGCCAGGCTGGCAAAGGATCTTTTAACTGCTTCATGGATGTAACGCTTTGTGCTTTAGATATAATATGTGGTAAGTTAGAGTCTTCATATCAGATTAAACTGGATAATATATCAGATAATACTGGGATAAGCACATATGTGAAAAACACACAATTTCGAAGTTCCAGCATAAAAACAGCTATTTAAGTGAAAATACTACATAAAATAGATGAAAGCCATACATCCCATATTTTCTTTACTGCCCTGAGCCTAGAAAGCATAGAACAGAGCTGCTTTACGTTAGGGCTTGTCTGTAATCCACTACTTGGCGTTCCTGCCAGTTGTGATACCAGCTAAAGCCTCCCTGTACACAGTTCTTTGACTTATTCCCAAATGCTTTCCAAACAAGTGGGCTCCAACCCAACTTTCAATAAAGGACAACTAACTGTATTTTTATGATCTTCTGAGAATGTTCCTATCTTTGAATTGTACCTGAAACCGGCTCTCCCATTTGAATAGGCAATGTTTGTGATCACACATAAGGATTATTAAATTGGTTTTCCCACCACATTGATTAGCTTTAAACATGTAGGCAAAGGTAAGTAACGACCCTTTCCAAATACATTGCCGTTTTTCAATTTTGCTTCATTTCTGAGTTTGAGCAATTCTTATCCCCTGCTTGTTTAAACAAGGTACCAAAAGGGAGCTTGCTTATCACTTTTTAATCTTACTTTGTTGCTGAGCAAAACTTTAATCCTTTAGACTAAAGAGGACCCTTGTGCCATCCTGTTAGCTCTGCAGATCACACATGTAACACTACAAACATCCTTTCATGATAAATACAGCTGTGGTAGCTCACAAACATAAATATACACCCTCCCTGAACAGTGTCATTTCACAACCCTTCATCACCCATGTCCCTCTAACAGACACACCTAGCAAAGCTGAAATGCCAGTCACTGCTCTAGAACCTCCCCCAGCCTGCACATAAAGTGGGAACCTGAGGAGTGTAAAGAGTGAAAACAGAAAGGAAACCCCTTTAACTGTAATTTGTTTCACCAAGTAGTAAATAGACCCATATATGTATATCAACGATCACACCATCTTCATGACCCCCTAAGAAGGCTGAGATAGGGTCCTTCTTGATATAACCCTAACTTTTGAATAGTATATATTGATATTTTCGGAAATTCAGTATGTAATTCTTTTGCAATATAGAAACAGCTATGGGAAGAAAAATTCAAGCACAGAGCAACAGTGATTCTGAATATATTAAAGCTATTTATGAGTGAGTATATTTAATGTTACCAAAATTAATATTTACATTGTAACATTTAATATCAGTAGTAATTGCAGCCACACAGTAACTGAGGTTGATTGACTGCAGAGATACAGGGAGTATTTCCATACTCATTTTGTAAGATACTGGCAGTTTAGAGAGCAGACAGTGGAGAAAACACACAATTAACATAATGTAATAGGGTAGTACTTCTACAGATGCTTGTACAGAATGCACTGTACTGAAATGTTTGTTCTTAGTTCCTGCACAAAGTCAATCAATCTGATCTTTTATAATGATATTTGCTCTTTATGGGCTGCTTGGAAAAATATACACTTTAGTTTAATGTCTCAGGTGCCTTAAAGGAGTGTTCTAGAACTAAAAATGAAGGCTTAGACTTGGAATAGGCCAACAGTGTATAACTAACAAGCCCCTAGGTCTCCTCACCCCATCTTGCTGTCATCACCAATAATTGAAAGGCAATGTATGTCTGCCTGAACATAGATTTCATTTAGTACAACCGCCAACCAAAAAACAGGAGTAATAACCATACAAAAAGTGGGTACACTACAACATGTAAATAGGCCAAACAAGACAACTCTACCCAAAACTATATAATAAACACAAGATGAATTTTATTGCAATATACACATATAGAGACAAAAAACACAATAAAAAAGCGGTGCTGGAGTACTGAAGGCGCTTTCACAAGGTAAGGGGATGAAACTTCCTTGCAAAACATGTGTTGGGTTGTTTCTTGGCACCTTTTCTCTATTTATTTGATGCTTGTGCATAGTACTACATGTCAGTATCTCAATATATATTTATTTTCTATACAAATTGATGCTGCGGTTGTATTTCTCGCATCTGATTTACTCTTATTGAGTGTGTGATACTATGTTTACTCTGTTTCAAATTGGGATACTTACCTTGTGGTAGCGCCTTCAGTACTCCAGCACTGCTTTTTTATTGTGTTTTTTGTCTCTATATGTGTATATTGCAATCAAATTCATCTTGTGTTTATTATATAGTTTTGGGTAGTGTTGTCTTGTTTGGTGTGTTTGCATTAATTTAGGGCCACATGTATGAAATTTTGCATTTTAACATCAAATTTCATGCGCATGATAATAGCCTAGAATACGCCTCATTTATGAACCCGCTCTACAGCAGGTCATAAATCAGGCGCATTCTAGTGCTTTTATGACATTTCTGGCTCAGGTATACCACTTTGAAAGTGATATACCTGTTCCAGCAGTAATACGCCTAGAAGTGCTGTAGCAAATCTATAAATCTGTAGTGGTTCTAGTGCGCCCTGCCTCCCGCACGATCCACAAAATCAAGCGCATTACAGAGTGCCGCTTGTGCTTTGCAATGCGGCTGATACTTTTGTACGGGTCATTTAAAAATATAGCGAAAGGGGCAGCGCTGGATATTGGGCTGAAAAGATGCCAGATATCTGCCGCAGTCCCGTTCATACATGTCGCCTTTAGTGTGTATTAACCACACACTTTGTTTTGTTGAAAATGATAATTAAAATTGTTCAAGATATAAAAAAGTATTTTATTTTTGCCTTCAGAATGAGTGATTTAATACATCGCCGTCAGAAGATGCCCTGGCTGTGGCCAGATTTTATTTATTATCATTTAAAAGCTGGAAAGAGACATAACAAAAACTTAAAAATTCTCCATTCATTTACTGACCAGGTTAGTGAAGGTGCCTTTCATTACATTTAAAGTATAACTATGGTATAGAAATATCTGCGGTATTGATGTAGAAATTTGCCCGTGTTTTATATATATATCATTATATATATAGATATTCTAAACAACTTTTCAATTTTATATAGTTCCCTGTGATAATGGGGGTGGTTGTTTATCGGAGTATAATTTGTATTGTGACCCCACGTAACTATATAACACACCCTATAAATCTATACTACAGGGGAGTCTCTAACACAATGGGACAAGGTAAGTCACTTGCCTGTGTGAACACTCTAAGCTCGGGGCCGTCGGTCATCTGCCTACCCTGCCCAGTGGTGTGTAATACATTCCAGGGCACCCCGCCGGCCTCCCTGTTTTTGTCTCTGTGCCTCGTGGTTTTAGTCTTTCTGAAGCACCCGGGATTGGCAGTCAGCAGTCAAGGGCCAGCGGCTTCAGCCTTAACGTAATGGCTTGAGTGTGGTCCCAGCAATGCCTTTTGTCCATCCTTCATGACACCTTCACAAGGAGGAAAGGACAGCAGGCAGTGATACATGACAGACACCAAAAATTTGAAGCAAATCTAGATTGAAAAAACCATTATCTGATTTTTAGCAGGGGGAGCGGGGGTCACCTTGTGCCCTCCTGCTGCCTTCAATCTGAAACCAGGGGAGAACGGCGCCCCAAAACTGCGTGAAGTAGCCGCTGACAGCTTGCCCATAAAAGATCATACATCTCTCAACGTGCTGCCCGGAATTAAAGTCTGTAGCGTCCAGCTCCCATGAGAATCACCAGAGCAGGACCTGGACCCCCTCGCGATAGCATCTCAAGACTGATCTTAAACCCCTGCTCACTTTCAAAACCTACAGCTGATAAGGAACACTGGAGATCAGAGTCCCCAGCTGGGGCCAGTGTGTCCCAACAAGAGCATGACTGTGGCCCACTTTGCAATACTTGTTTGGATTTTCATAAAAGTAAACCCTTTACCCCTTTCTGCAGAATTTATAATTGCTTTATATGTCCAAGGTGGGTCAATATACAATATTTAAGCCTGTACTGTCGGTATTCGGAGAGTACCCGGAGTCTGCTCTGTAATGTGCAGGTGAGTCCTGGAACTGCTGCACTATCTCCGGGACACAGGGTAATAGCATATATTTTCACACACTGCTATAAATCATATATATGGTCAGAAAGGGAATTTACAATGAAACGTACTGACACCAAAGGGGGTGGGGGACCAGTCCCCTCTGCCATGATGGGGAACACGGCCACTGGCGTACTTATGTTATTGAAAACCTCATGGTAAGTTGTGTGTGTTGTATTTTCAGTTTTTGCATTTGGCCACCCTACCCCCTGTGACACTGGCCCTCATATTAATATATTATCCTAAGTGGGAGTTTTTTATCTCTTGTTTGTGGTGGTACAATGTCATTATCTGAAAGTGCCTGTTTGGGTTTTAGTAGTAAGGTGCCATTTTCGACTTCACACTTAAATAAATTTGGCTAAAAGGCTAAAAAGTCAGAAAGGCACCTTTATCAGAACCAATGGGACTTCTGCAATGACGACCACCAAAAACAATGAGGTACAAAATAATAAGACAGAGGTCACATTATACATGACAAAACACAATTCAATTTCAAATGGAGAGAGTTTCAAAGTCTAGATTAAAAAAAAGACAAATTATACATACAGTAACTATTTTATATGAGCGGCCGTGTGACCTGGCGCTTAAAGGGGTTGTCTCACTACAAATTTATTTTCCCCTCACCTCAGTCCTGTTTTCTTGGTTTCACTTTGAATTCATGGGCGTGTTTAGTGGCTTCCACTAGGCTGCAGTAGAAGTCAGGTCTGTAGCTATAGCAACCAGTGCTTTCAGCCTATCAGGAAAGATCACACAGATCTGTAGCTACAGCAACCAGCACTGGCAGCCTATCAGGAAGCTTAAAACAGGTCCCGTAACTATATGACCATGCTTTGGGAGCCTATCAAGAGATCACACAGGTCTGTAGCTATAGTGCCATGCTGGCAGCCTATCAGGGTAGCTCAAAACAGGTCTGAGTAGCTATAGTGACATGCTGCACTTATCAGGAGAGATCACACAGGTCTTACTATAGCGAACATGCTTGCAGCCTATCAGGGGAGATCACACAGGTCTGTAGCTATGGTGACCCAGGACTGATGCAGCCCATACAAAAGGGGATAAATAGGAAAAGTGAGGACACTATTAATGGACACATTTTGCAAAGTGACTTGTTTTTGCAATATCTTTAACATAAAACGAAATCCTTGTAGTGAGACGACCCCTTTAAGATAGCTGTCCACATGGAACTGTTATAAGTTTGCTTTCAATAATTGTTCCTGTAAGGGTGGGTTCAAAATACAATATTGTACATGCCTGAGGTATCTGTCAGGGTATTGTGAAAAGAAGTACCCCGGCAGATACTGCGACAGAATCATAGGGAATAATAGAGCAGGTGTAGTCCTGTGTGGGATACATTCTGCTCTATTTCTCAGTGCATACACTTATTTTATGGGACTTAATAGCATAGTTATTATCCCCAATGGGTTTGTATGGTATCTGCTGCAGTACCTTTTTTTCATGGTACCCCAACGGATACCTTGAACCAATGTAATATCGTACTGTGACCCCACCGGAAGTGCTTGTGGTGTTTGGGGGGCCCAGTGCACAGCTCTACCCGGGGGCCCATGATGGTGTTAAGACGGCCCTGCTTATCTATATGCAATTGTAATGCTAGCAATCACCCCATCATGGATAGTAGTTGTGTGAATGGTTGTTTATCAGTATTTTTGCATTTGTGCAATCTCCCCTGTGTGGTACTGTGGCTTTTCTGCATACTGGTGTGAACTAGTACTTATCCAAGTGCAGTTTTTTACTAGGCAGTTGCCCCCCTAGTGGATGGCTGTGTGAGCAATTGTTCATTAGTGAGCTGTAAATATGGCCTCGTGTTGGTGTTTTTAAGTAAATAAGGCCCCATTTTCCTGTAATTTCCAACTAATATTTGGTCTAAAAGTCTAAAAAAGTATAAAGAGGCACCAAATTTATCAAGAAGCCACTGTAATAAATCTGCCAACTTTTCAGACTGCCTAAATTTAAGCTGTCTAATGATTACAAAATAATTAATACAGACATACATTTATACATATAATAAATTAATAAACGTAAATGAAAAACGTATGTACTTAAAAAATAGTAAGTAACTATAACATGGCATCCAAATCACGGGTCAGTGTAATATTAACATGGATGTTCAACTTAAATTTGAAAATTGTTATTACTTCGTCTTCAGTGGTGTTCAGTCAGTCAGTGGCTTTAGCGGACACATGCCATTCCTTCAACATCATCGCTTAGGTACATGTGCACAGTGATACCGAGGGAATAGCACATGACCACTAAAGCCACTAATTTTTGCAGTTGGTGCGTAACTGCTGCACTCAGAGAAAGTAACCAGATGTGTAGGACACTGCCAGCAGCTTTAGTGATGGAATGTCAGTGACTTTAAAGGACCATTTAAGGTTTTTTTTCCCCCTTAGTTCATTAGAAATTGCTTTTAGGTACACTATAGTAGCAGTAATTTTGCTTACCAGCAGTTGTATACAGTATTTCTGGCTGATGCAACAGTCTCTGTTAAATTACATGCCCTGCACTCTAATTAGCTGAAAAACAATTTTGATGCTGACAGGAAGTCTGTCTTTCTATGCATTCCTGAGACTGTCTTTGAGGAATGCATAGAGAGTGCAGGTCACATGACCCAGTTGCATCAGTGAGAAATCATATATTCAGCTGCAGGTAAGCAAAAGTAATGATACTACTGTGTACCTAAAAACTATTTCTAATGAACTAATGGAAAAAAAAAACAAGTGTTTCTTTAAAGAGAAGTATACATTTTTCTTGTTTGGTTCCAAACTGTAGCACATCTTTGGTTTTTAAGTTTTAGTTGGACAGTTCCATTAGCACATACAGAAGGAGGTTAAAGTTTTAGTTGGACAGTTCCAACCGTAGCCCAACAATAGGTATGCTATACAACCTATGTTTCTTCATGGTAACAGGGAACAAACACCCTAAACAGGCGGATCTTGCAGTCATGTGTCCGTCTAGCTTTTCTCATTTTGCTAATACAGGCAGTCCCCGGGTTACAAACGGGATAGGGACTGTAGGTTTGTTCTTAAGTTGAATTTGTATGTAAGTCGGAACAGGTAGATTTATTAAATGTAACTCCAGCAGAAAAGGGTTTTTTTTTAGTTTTGGATCATGCAGGGAAGGGTTTTTACACTTGTTTTGCTGTCTGTGCCCCTGTTAAGAAGATTTCACATCATGTGCTGCTGTGGCATGCTGGAACTTGTAGTTCCACAGCTGCTATCTGCTGTGGAATATGGAACTACAAGTACCAGCATTCCCCATAAGTCTCCGTTTGTAACTAGGGGACGGATGTAAGTCGGAACGGTGTAAGTCGAGGACTGCCTGTATACTGTTCAGAGTTAATGGAAGCTTATCAGAGTTGATGAGAAGATGAATGGAGGTAAATACAGGGCAATCCTGGAGGAAACTAAAGCTACCTGGTTTTTAAACCTTTAAAGTCTATGGGCCACATGTATGAAAACTGTCTAGGTCTAAGACTTTCTTTGTTGCCCATTGCAACCAATCAGAGCGCCTTTCATCTTTTCAAAGTATTAGAAATAGAGAGCTTTTGTACATATGGCCCATAGACTTCAAGGGTCTAATGTATGAAAAGTGTCTAGATCTAAGACTTTCTTTGTTGCTAATAGCAACCAATCAGAGCTAACCTTTCATTTCATCTAGTGTTCTGAAAAATGAAAGGGGAGTACTGATTTATTGCTATGGGCAACAAAGAAAGTCTTATTTTTCAACAATAATTTTATCAATGGTGCTATTTTGGCTTCACTTCTTTGACTTTCTATTGGATATGTTTTTGGTACATAATTTCCTGGTGAAATTGCATTAAATGCAAGCACTGTCTTTGTACTTTTGTACAGTGAAGGAAATAATTATTTGATCCCTTGCTGATTGTGTAAGTTTGCCCACTGACAAAGACATGAACAGTCTATAATTTTAAAGGTAGGTTAATTTTAACTTTGAGTGATAGAGTATCCAAAATAAAATCCAGAAAATCACATTGTATAAATTATATAAATATATTTGCATTTTGCAGTGAGAAATAAGTATTTGATCCCTCTGGAAAACAAGACTTAATACTTGGGGCAAAACCCTTGTTGGCAAGCACAGCAGCCAGACGTTTTTTTGTAGTTGATGATGAGGTTTGCGCAGGTCAGGATGAATTTTGGTCCACTATTCTTTGCAGATCATCCCTAAATCATTAAGATTTTGAGCTTCAACTCCCTCCAAAATTTTTCTATGGGATTAAGGTTTGGGGACTGGCTAGGCCACTCCATGACCTTAATGTGCTTCTTTTTGAGCCACTCCTTTGTCGCCTTGGCTGTATGTTTTGGCTCATTGTCTTGCTGGAAGACACATCCATGACCCATTTCTAATGTCCTAGCGGAGGGAAGGTTGTCACTCAGGATTTTACGGTACATGGCTCCATCAATTCTCCCATTGATGCGGTGAAGTAGTCCTGTGCCCTTAGCAGAGAAACATCTCCAAATCCACCTCCATACTTGACAGTGGGGACGGTGTTCTTTGGGTCAATTCTCTTCTCCCAAACACGCCGAGTTGATTTGATGCTAAAGAGCTCATTTTTGTTTCTTCTTACCACATCACCTTCTCCCAAACACACGCAGAATCATCCAGGTGTTCATTGGCACATGTGCCTTCTGGAGCAGGGGGACCTCTCGGGCACTGTAGGATTTTAAACCATTACGGCGTAATGTGTTACCAATTGTTTTCTTGGTGACTGTGGTCCCAGCTGCTTTGAAATCATTAACAAGTTCCCCATGTGTAGTTTTAGGCTGATCTCTCACCTTCCTCATGATCAAGGATACCCCACGAGGTGAGATTTTGCATGGTGCCCCACATCAATGTCGATTGACACACATTTTGTATTTCTTCCATTTTCTTACTATTGCACCAACAGTTGTCTCCTTCTCACCCAGCGTCTTACTTATGGTTTTGTAGCCCATTCCAACTTTTTGCAGGTCTATGATCTTGTCCCTGACACTCTTAGAAAGCTCTTTGGTCTTTCCCATGTTGTAGAGGTTAGAGTCTGACTGATTAATTGAGCCTGTGAACAGGAGTCTTTTATACAGGTGATTATTTAAGACAGCTGTCTTTAATGCAGGTAACGAGTTGATTAGGAGCGTCTAACTGGTCTGTAGGAGCCAGAAGTCCTAATGGTTGGTAGGTGATCAAATACTTATTTCTCTCAGCAAAATGCAAATAAATTTATATAATTTATACAATGTGATTTTCTGGATTTTGTTTTGGATATTCTATCTCTCAATGTTAAAATTAACCTACCCTTAAAATTATAGACTGTTCATGTCTTTGTCCATGGTGGACAAACTTACAAAATCAGCATGGGATCATCACTGTGCAAGGAGACTTATACCACATTTTGCTGAAACATGCCAAAAGTATCACTGATTCATAAATGTTATGATAAAAATTTTCTACAGTTGAAGCTATTGCAGATTTTCATGTTTTTAGACAATTTTAGAAAGAGCACAAGAACTGAAGAATGCCAAAGCCAACGTTGAACAAGATGTCGACAGTGAAAGTGCAGAAGCTAAGAAACCCAAAAAAAGAAGTGCCTTCTTAGATATGCTACTGAAAGCAACTGATGAGGCAGGCAATACATTGAGCTATAAGGACATCCGCGAAGAAGTAGATACTTTCATGTTTGAGGTATAAGCATTTTAAATAATTACTGAATTATTGTCATTGTATCTAAAATGTCATGTGATGTAAGTGTTATTGCATGGTAAGCAGCTTCTACACTCCTTACTATGCAGAGTCATTAGAATAATGTACTGTGGAATATTCACACAAAATACAAATCCTTAATTAGTCATGAAAAACTTTCCATGTTCTCTCATGTATCACCACATTCATTATGTCATCTGTGTTTCAAAAGCCAAATAGTGCTCCCTCCCTTGTACTCCCGGCCATGCACCCAAAATCCCACATATAGAGTATTGCCGAACTTAAAAGAAATTGCGTAACAAACTTTTTTTCAAGAATTTCTTGTAAAAAATAAAATTTTCAGCTGAAACTTCATTATTGGAAAAAAAATATTTTTTTTTCATTTTCACAGCCTAACACTATAAATAAATCTATGAAACACCTGTGATATCAATATAGTCACTACATCCCTGGATATATTCTTTAAGTAGTTTACCAGACTAAGTCTTTTTAGGGGTGTTTATTAAGTTTTAGTACCTTAAGCTGTCCTCAAACTTAAAATAGTGCCTATAGAACATTCTAATGAAAATGAGACCCCAAAATCCAGTAGGTGCTCCTCCTATTCTGAGGCTTGTTGTTGAGTCAAATAGCACACTGAGGTCGCATATAGGAAGTCTGTAAAAACAGCAGAATCAGAGGAATCAAAATTCAGTTGGGTTTCCCTGTATCTACTATCCACTGTGTTCCAGTAAATAGTAGACTAAAATTGAAAATCTGTAACAAAACAAAAGAAAAAAAAAGTTTTTTTTTAAATTTCACCTCCACTTTGCTTTAATTCATGTGAAATACCTAGATGGCAAGCAAATTTCCTAAATGTGGTTTTGGATGCCTTCATATGGTAGATGCTAATTATAAACTATTTTGTGTGGTATAACCATTTGTTTTATACGCAGAAAAAAGCTTTAAGGAAATTTGTTAAGCCTCAAGGTGTTTCACAGGAATTAAAGCACAATGGAAGTGAAACATAAAAATTTCCCTTTTTTTGCTGATTTTAAATTTTAATCTGTTATTTACTGGTACACAGTAGGTGTTAAAAGAGAAACACAATGCAATGTTCATTCTCCCGATTCTGCTGTTGTGGAGATATCCTATATGTGGTCCTAATGGCCCTGGTGCGCTATTTGACTCAGCTATAGGCCTCATAATCTCAGGAGCACCTACTGGAGTTTGGGGTCTCATTTTCATTGTGATATTTTTAGGCAGCATTTCAGGTTTTACAGACACCCTAAGGTGCCAAAATATATGCATACATATCCTAACCCTAACCCCATAGCCATTAAAGTTACAGATCATTTTTTGTGATTAATGCCAAAATTTGATTCCTTTTGACCCAAATTGAACATTCTGATCAAATTTTACTTTGACCTGAATTTGAAACATAACAATACTTCTTAACTAGTTAGGTACTTGAGTGAATTGCTATGTAAATATAACAAACTACAGTATAACAGACTGACAAAAAGAATAAGTTTGGCTACAGGTGTTTTTTTTTTTTCTTTTTAATATCCAGTTGTTAATGGAGGGGTAAGAGGCATCAACCCGTTACCGACATTGGACGTATGGATACGTCCTGAAGCCGGTAAGGGACTTTGTAGCAGGATTGCAGCGTGGATGTTAACAGCTAATTGCAGATAACATCGATGGTTACTCTTTAACCTCTTAGACGCCTCGGAAAAGATGGCTGCAGCATGTAAATCAATGAGAAACTGTGCCGCGCACCGCTCCTCACTGCGATCGGGATATCAGCGGTGAGATTGCCGAGTCCTGATCGCTGAACATGACAGCTGGAAGCCTTGTGAAGGCTTCCATCACTGCCATGTTTCAATTTCCCCACTTCCTTCCTGGGGCCGGAAGTGAGGAAACCACCATCTTGGTACACCCTAATGAATTGTATATACAATGCATTAGGCTCTAGAAACTTTTGCGCCCCCTAGTGGTGAAGTTCCCTAGGGGGAACTCAAAGTTAAAGTAAAAAAAAAAAGTTTTAAAGTGTAAAAAACATAAAAAAGTATTAAAAGTTCAAATCACCCTCCTTTTGCCATTTTACAAATAAGACAAAAATAAAATAATAAAAAAGATATACATATTTGGTATTGCCGCATCCGAAAGAGTCTGATCTATTAAAATATAACATAATTTATCCCGTACGCTGAATACCGCTGAAGAAAAAAATTCCAAACGGCAAAATTGCGTTTCTTTTGCTCATTTCCCGTCATGTAAAAATTGGAATAACATTGATCAAAAAAGTCACATGTATTCCGAACTGCTAGCAATAAAAAAATAAACTTAAGCCTGCAAAAAATGCACCCTCACTCACGTCCGTAGGTGTTAGTACAAAAAAGTTATTGATCATACAAAATGGCGCCGCGGCGCAAATTTCAAGAGTGGAAAATGCTTGGAATTTTTTTACGGTACCAAAGCATAATGAAATCCCTACATGTTTAGTATTGCCGGATGCATATCAACCTGTAGAATACATATAATACATCATTTTTACCGAAGATTGAACACTGTAATAGCAAAACACCCGCAAACATGGCGCAAATATGTTTTTTCACATTTTGCCCCACTTTGAATTTTTTTGCCGTTCCCCAGTATATACTATGGTAATATGAATAACACCATTAGAAAATGCATCTTGTCACGCAAAACAGAAGCCATCGTGTGTCTATGTAGGTGGAAAAATAAAAAAGTTATGGCTTTCAGAACGTGAGGAGGAAAAAAAAATTAGAGCCATATTATTATGACTGTCCCTCAGGAAGGGGTTAAAGATACTTTAGAGAAGTTTAGTGGAAGTTACAGGAAAAAGGAAAATTAATCACTCAAAGAAAAAACGGAAACACTGCCATACTCACAGCTAGGAAGCTGAAATGAAACTGAACACAGCACAGAGGCAACACAAGCCCCCATGCTACTTAAGACTAATACCCAGGTGCAGTTAATTGGTGGTAACCCGTACATCTCACCACTAGGGTGAAAGAAAACTGCACCTTAAATTTGCATATAATCACATAGCATGTAAAAAAGCCACAGTACCAGACATTGGGAGACTATACAGAGGCAAAAAAACCCGTAAGACAGTCGCTCGCACACCTTCGATGCATGAGGGGGGCAGCTGCTGGTATTCTACCTTTGCATTTACTCCACAGTACTTTCTTTGCATGCTATTTGAACATAGGCCAATTTAAGATGCAGTTTGTTCCCCTAGTGGTGAAATGTATGAGCTACAACCAATTAACTGCACCTGGGTATTAGTCTTAAGTAGCATGGGGGCTTGTGTTGCCTCTGTGCTGTGTCAGTCTCATTTCAGCTTCCTAGCTGTGAGTATGGCCATGTTTCCATTTTTTCTTTAAGTTTAGTGGCAGACCAATGCATAGTAATACATTTCAAAATTTCATTTTTTTGTGAATAATTTCCTGACTGAATTAAAATAATGAATTAGACTGTTATTATCAATATTTAAAAGTCATGTGTAACGGTGCGGCGCTGACAGACGTACGCCGAAGCGCCGATCTCAGACACCCGGGGTATGGATCCTCTGTGATCCCCGCAGGCGAGGGGGAAACGGGAGGACCACGCCAGGGAGTGGAGTCTAAGGGGCCCCTGGTCTTCGCCAGAGCCCGCCGCAAAGCGGATGGACTTGGCTGCGGACCCCCAGGTCACTACCGCTGACATGGCTACCTGCGGTGACAGCCGGGGTGCAAGACAGGAATCCAGGCGGTGGCATACAGGAAACACGGGAAACATGTACAGCAGGATACAGGAGGTTAAACCTCACAATAGCCCCCACAGGATATGGCAGGAACTGGACGGGTAACACATCAGGTACAGACCAGGAACACGGCAGGAACAGGAGAGCACATACAGGACAGGAACACGGCAGGATACAGGAGACACGACACGACGGACGGACAGCCAGGAGCTCAGATGACAAAGACACTGGACCAGCACTCAGGGGTTAAAAGTCTCCAACAGCAGACCTGAGATGCGGGCAGGAGCTCAGATGGGAGGCAGCTGAGACAGCAACAGACTGCAATGAACTGACCCAGAGCAGAGGCAGGAACCTCCTCTTATAGGCAGGGGGGGCAAAAGGTAAAGAGGAAGTAGACGAGGGCAAGTAACCTATAAAAGACAGGAAACTGCAGCGCGCGCCCTAAAAAGGAACAGAGCACACACAGAACCCCAGGAAGCAACAGAACAGGACAGGACAGGTAAGCACAGGAAGGCACGACACGCCGACGGCTCAAGGCAGGGAACCGCGGCGTGAACCGTGACATCATGTTTAAAAGTCACTTGTATATAAAGAGGTAAAAGAGGGATCCTGCTATATTTCATGTAGCTATGACTTCCAAGTTTTCTGTAGTGTTTTAAAATACAAAAATAGATTTTGTTGTATACAATTAAGTATTATAAACATTTTAACACTTTAGTTTAGCTTTTCTGTGGTTTTATAATCCATTAAAGCATTACATTTATACATATTTGTGTTTAGGGTCATGATACTACAGCTGCTGCACTTAACTGGTCCTTGTTTCTATTGGGATCCCATCCCGAGGTTCAAAAGAAGGTACACAAAGAGCTTGATGGCGTATTTGGTAAGACCTGTCTCCAAGTATTATTACTTAGACAAAATTATTATTTGCCTCTCGGTTGATTACAAGGCAAGCCTGTGTCACACACTACAGTATATTAAAGAGTTCTGCAGTCATGTGTCGTTTACTTGACTCATGAGCGGTAATGTCAGGGATACTGTAGTTTAGCTTTCAATAAAAATAAAACTTAGACAAACTTTCTAATAAATCTCCCACGTCTTAAGTATTTAGCCACGTCCCCTTTCCAGACCATTTACAAAATTGTTTAAGCAGATCGAACAAACACAATGCAAATTTATTGCATGTCACGTACTTTGTCTATCGTCAATTTTGAGGCATTTCTCAGGGTAAATCTGTTAGTCTTAGTGTTAGTTCTACCCTATGTCAACAGCATAGTTCTGGATACCTGGTAGCAGGTATTCAAACATACAATGGGTGAAATAAATATTGAACACATCATCAATTTTCAAACTTAATATATTTGTAAAGGTGCTATTGACATTATATTTTCACCAGATGTCAGTAACAACCCATCCAATCCACACAGTCAAATACATAAAACCATAGATGTCCATAAATTATGTGTAATAATGATAAATGACAAAGGAAAAAAATGTACACATTATGAAAGAGGTGCAAAAAGCCATGGAAAGTCATGACACCTGTATTTCTATCGAATTAAAAAAAACCCGCAACTTAGTAATAAAATACAACTGTTTGACTGAGGGCCCATAAAAAGGGGTTCATTTCAAGGTGCCACAAAAAACCTTATGTAAACCATGGCGTCTTAAACCACAACTGCATTGTTGCAAAACTAGATCATTGGTTACAGAAAAATTTTAAACAATGGGGGTCATGGCACTGTTGGGGCAAAATTTTTGGAAGGGGAAAAAAACATCTTTTACTATAAACGGGCCAAAACCAAGACTCCCCAAGATTTAGACAGTGAGGAAAAAATTTATTGAAAGTTGCCCAAGAAACCAAAGGACCACCTGGGAAACTCGAATTCCCTGGAAAATAGCGGTAAATTGTTTCAAAAAAAAAAAAACAATAAGTAATACACTAAACCCTCCATGGCCTGTATTACACCCCCAAAAGACTCCATCGCTGAGCAAAAAGCAGTTCAAAGATTTAAAGTTTGCTCAACAACTTTTAGTGAAGCCTAAAAAATTGTTAATAAATTTGGTCAGTTTAAAATCAAAATTAAACTGTTTTTTTTAATACACCCCCAAGTTTGAAGGCCCAAAAAGGCTCAGTGCAAAAACACAAACCTAATTAAAAGTGTGTAATTGGTGGGGGGTTTTTCAAACTTCATATAATGAATGGACAAAGTTCAAACATTCTTGATAAAAATCTCTGTCATCTCCGGGATGTGAAGAAACGGGGGGGGCATTTCAGCAAACAATGATCTCAAACAAAAGAAAAAGGGAAAAAACCCTTTTACTGGATTCAGAGAAAGAAAATAAAGTGCTTAAAGGACCAGCCAATTCCCTGCTTAAAATCCAATAGAAAGTTGGGGCAAGGGAACTAAAAGAGATTCATAAAAGGGGCCCATGAAGCTTCCGTTTTAAAGGGTGGGAAAATGGGCAAAAAACACCTACAAATGCTCAACTAGTTTTTTTCATAAAAGGGGCTCTTGTTTCACAAAGGGTTTGGATTTTGCGAGTGTATTTTCTTTTAAAAGTTGTTTTTATCTTATTCTGGTTTTAAGTTTAAAGGGGATTTGGGGGTTTTAGAAAAAAGGAAAATTGTTTGATTATCTTTTTAACTTTGTGCTCTGACTTTAAATCCACAAGTTTCAAAAATTAAGTGCTGTTCAGTCCAAAAAACCTGTGCAACGTATGAATCTTTGAACACCCGTTTAGGGTCCATATTCTGTGCAAGTCTGCACACTGCAATAAGAACCCAATTCGGGATTTAAGGCAAGTTGCAACAGTAAACCCCATTGCCAAAAAGGAATCGAGTCTGCTGCTCATGAGCAAGCAATCGCGGGGGAATTTTGGGGGAAGGGGCAAATAGAGGGGCAAGAAAATGAGGCATTTCAGGGTAAGGTCAAAAGAATGTTTAAGGGAAAAATTCGGGAAGGGGTAAATTTTTTTTCTGGCACACCTAAACAAATTTGAAAAATTGGTGGGTCAGCGGGATGTCAGTTCAAAAATAGCGCTGCTGCAGCAAGACGCTTCTTCTGTCTGCACCAGTGAGGTAGGGAATAGAAGGCGAGACAGGTGCTGGTAGTTGGGGACACTATTATTAGGGGAACAGACAGAGAGGCAATCTGTCACAAATAATGGCGTTGTTGATCGGGTTGACAGATTACTGGTTGGGACTGGAGAAAATCCAGCCGTCATGGTGCACAAAATAGATGAGGCAGCTAATTACAAATATCCCGACTAAATTTAAACTGAAAACCTGTGGCTCTCATAAAGGAAACAATTTTTGTCAAAAACAAAAGATGGTTACCTTTCCCAATGGGGCAGAGCCCAATAAAGTAAGGGCATTTTGGATTAATTTTTGACAAAATCTACAGATAAAAAAAGGGTTTAGGGTTGGGGCACCCAGGAAATAGGACCCAAAAATGTATTTCCCAAATTTTTCTTCATTGAAAAATTTTTTTTAAAGGGCCCAAAAAAATAAATTAGGGGGAAAGGGTAATTTCAATTGTTTAGAGAGACCCTAAACACATTTAATGGGGTAAGGTCTTCAAAAAATAAAAAAAACGGGGGAAATTTTTAAAAAACATCTTTAAAAGTCCACTGTGGCGGTAAAACCCTTTTGGAAAGGATGGAAATAAAGTAATTAGAAAAAAGGAAAAAAAAAAACAAATGGAAAAAAGAGATGTAAAGGAGGGTATAAACAACAAAAAAAAGTGTTTAAACTATTTTGGAGGGGGCGAAGAGGCACTAAAATCTTAAGGGAAAAAAAATTAAAAATGTAAAAAAATGATAAAGACCGCAAAACTGGGGAAAAGAAAGGGGAGATTGCCCAAAAGAAAATAACCCCAAAATTTTTTAACTACATCAATATAAAAGATTAAAATGGAAAAGTTGGGGCCCCTTGGAAAATAGTGAGGGGGAATATTGTAGAGGAGAAAGAAGATGAAACACATTTATTAAACAATTTTCTCCACCAAATTTTCTGAAAAAAAATTACCCTTCCTGTTGAAGGGCAGAGGGATGAGGTAAATTCCCTTAAAAAGTTTTTTTAACCCGGAAAAAAGTAAAAATTCCATTTAAAAAGTTTTAAAAAAGACAAATTCAGGGCCTGTGGTAACACCCCCATTTATAGGGGGGTTAAGTAATGTATAGATACCCTATTCTAATATTTGTGGACTGGGTATGTCCCAAAAAAATTTGGGCCCTGAAAATGTTGCCAGTAGCAAAAAGGGTTTAAAAATTTACACTGAAACTATGCCGGGAAATTTAACCATATTGTAGGTAAAATGTTTGAAGGGTTTTTTTAAAAAGATCTATCCAGATACCACTGAAAAACCATGTATGAAACCCCTTTCCCCATGGGGTTTTGAAGGGTTGGGCCGGTCAAAGTAATCAGCTTCTATGAAAGGGTTTGTTCTAGACTGGTTGAGGGGTGAGGCATTTTGTAATCTAAGTTTTTCTAAAGCATTTGATACTGTGCCACATAAAAAGGGTTTGGGAAATAAAATGGGAAAAGCTTAGACTGGGTAAAAAGTTTGCAAAGTGGGGAACGGGGGCCCTTTAAGAAAGTAAAGGGTGGTATTATGGTAATACTCGGACTGGATTCCTAGGTAGGACAGGGGGTTTTCCCGGGGGTTCAGGGGTCAGATTTGACATTCTCTCTAACCCTTTACCGACATTAGACGAATGAGTATGTCGTAATGCAGGAAAGGGGCTTTGTTGCGGGATCACTATTAACACTCGATGGTTACAGCGCGGGAGGGTGCTGGTGCCACCCCATGCTGTTTAACCTTTTGAACGCCATGGCAAAGATGGCCGCAGCATCTAAATTAATGAGAACTGGTACTTCGATTGGGGTGCTTGCAGGAAATCAAGGGTTCCCTATCATTTAACAGGCAGCTGTAGGCCTTGTGAAGGCTTCCATTGCTGCCATGTTTTCGATTTTGCTACTTCCAGCCCCAGGCAGGAAGTAGTACCGCCAGCTTTCTACACCCTAATGCATTGTATTACAATGCATTAGGCTGTAAAAATTATCATGCCCCATAGTGGTATAGTACCCTAGGGGGACTCAAAGTTAAAGAAAAAAAAAGGTGTAAAATAAATAAAAAAAAATTAAAAGTTCAAATCACCCCCATTTTGCCATTTTACAAATAAAAAAATAAAATAGTTAAAAAAAGTTATGCATAATTGGTATCGCTGTGTCCAAAAAAGTCAGATCTATTAAAATATAAAACCATTTATCCCGTATGCTGAACACCGTAGAAGAAAAAAAATTCCAAATGCTAAAATCCAGTTTTTTTGATTATTTCATGTCCAATAAAATTTGGAATAAATTTAATCAAAAAAGTACATGTGTTCCAAACTGGTAGCAATAAGAAGTACACTTCAGCCCGCAAAAAAAATTCACCTTCACTCAAGTCTGTAGGTGTTAGTACAAAAAAGTTATTGGTTGCAGAAAATGGCGCCACAGCAAAAATTTAAATAATATAAAATTTTTTTTTTTTTTTTTTTATGGTACCAAAACATAACGGAAACCATACATGTTTGGTATTGCCAGAATCATATCAACCCGTAGAATACAGATAGCACATAATTTTTACCGAAGATTGTACGCTGTAAAAGCAAAACTCTCACAAACATTGTTCAAGTAAGTTTTTTCACATTTTTTCCCACTTAGAAGGGGTTAATATATTCATTAATGATCTTAAACATGGATTGCACAGTAGAATATAAATATTTGCAGATGATACTAAGCTCTGTAAATTAATCAACACAATATAGTATAATGTGTTATTACAAAGGGATCTAGATAAGTTGGAGGCCTGAGCAGAGAAATGGCAGATGAGGATTAACACAGATAAATGCAAGGTTATGCACTTGGGTAGGAAAAATCAATTACATGATAACATGTTAAATGGAAAAACGCTGGGTAAAAGTGACATGGAGAAGGACTTGAGAGTCAAGGTCAAAATAGAGATCTATCCCAAGATCTATTTCTACCCAGGACTGTATCTAGAACAAGGGGGCATCCTCTACGTCTCTAGGAAAGAAAGTTTCTACATAAACATAGAAACTGATTCATCACTGTAAGTTACTGTCAGTGCAATATGTACATTTTACACAAAATAAACATAAAATCACCATTTCATGCAATTGAAAAATCTAATGTGGTTGTGTGTACACAGAACAAACAAAAATAAACTATTACGTGCTTCAGTCTTGTGTCCTACAGCTATATCTGTTGTGTTATTCTTATTAGGTCAGTCTGACCGGCCAGTCTCAATGGATGATATGAAGAAGCTGCGATACCTTGAAGCAGTTGTTAAAGAAGCTCTTCGAATTTTCCCTTCGGTGCCATTCTTTGCACGGACCATAAGTGAAGAATGCAACATTAGTAAGAAACTTAGCTTAATGATAACGTCTGTCATGTAGAAAATGTGTATATAAGTGGGAATAAAAATCGTTCCATTTACATAAATTTAAATATCATATTATATGTTGAAAAGTTTAGAACACATGAGAAATGTTAAAGCTGGCCACACACTTTAAATAGTTTTCGACTAACTATCTTCTGATTTTCCAGTCCTGGCTTAGCTAAGAAAGCGTGTGTTTTCAGTGAGCAGAATGTTGTAAGACACTGCTGGATATCTATGGTGGTGGCTTATTTACCCTGAGGAGAAAAGAACTGGGCATGTTGAAATTCAAATAACCTATCCTTTTCTACCCTGGGCCATTGGGGAAGGATCAGAGGTCTGCAGATCCTTTAATCGTTCACTCCCACCAAAATTGGTGGGTTTGGTCAACATTTATTTAAAGACTGGTCTAGGCAAGCTTCAATTAAAGAAATAAAAAGACTGGTCTTGGCACACTTCCATTTAAAAAAAAAACCCTCAGTGGTCAACAAAATAACTCAAATCTGTCAAAAGCAATAGCTCCCACTATGTTTAACCCTTTACTGACATTGGACATATGAGTATGTCCTAATGCCGGTAAGGGGCTTTGTAGCGGGATCGCAGCACAATCCTGCTACATAGATGCTGGGTGTTAGCTGCAAGTTGCAGCTAACAATTTGCAGTTACAGTGTGGGATGTTGTCGGTGCCATCCCGCTCTGTTTAACCTCTTAGACGACGTGGCAAATGTCTCAGAGTATGAATAAATGAGAAACTGTGCTGCGGGCTTCCGATCGGTTAACATGGCAGCTAGAGGCTGCCTTGTGAAGGCTTCCATCGCCACCTTGTTTTCTGTTTAACTACTTCCTGCCCTAGACAGGAAGTAGTAAAATTGCCATCTTTGTACACCCTAATACCTTGTCTAATGCATTTAAAAAATAGAAAATGGTTTGAATTTTTTTTACTGTACCAAAACATAATGTCAGCTGTACATGTTTGGTATTGCCGGATGTGTATCAACCTGTAGAATTCAGATAATACATAATTTTTACTGAAGACTGAACGCCGTAAAAGCAAAAGTCCCGCAAACATGGTTCAAGTAAGATTTTTCACATTTTGTCCCACTTAGAATTTTTTTGCGGTGTCCCAGTGTATTCTATGGTAATATGAATAACATCATTAGAAAGTACATCTTGTCCCGCAAAATAAAAGCCTTCATATGTCTATGTAGATGAAAAATAAAAAAAGTTATGGGAAGGCGGGAGGGAAAAACGAACATGAAAAAAAATAGGCCTCGGTGTTAAGGGGTTAATATATTCATTAATGATCTTACACATTTTACCAAAGACTGAACGCCGTAAAAGCAAAACCTCCTCAAATATGGCACAAGTAAGTTTTTTCACATTTTGCCTCACTGACAATTTTTTTGCAGTTTCCCAGTATATTCTGTGGTATGATGAATGACAACATTAGAAAGAACACCTTGTCTCACAAAATAAAAGCCCTCATATGTGTATGTAGATGAAAAAATAAAAAAGTTATGGGTCTCGGAAGGCGAGGAGGGAAAAACAAGTGTGAAAAAAAATAGGCGTTAAAGGGTTAAAGAGAGAATTAACCAATTGTTACCTTTCGCATCCTCATCCTTTCAGAGCTCCAGTGTTCCTCCTTGGTTCCTTAGTCATGGATTACATGATGCTGCAGCCAATCAGTGACGTCTGTGGTTACATGCTGTACATGCAGACATGTGACTGCTGAGATCAGAGATTGATTGCAGCATCATGTGATCCATGGACATGATGTCATCATTAAAGGGCCAGGGGGGAACACTGGCACTCTGGAATCTCTGTGATGAGAGAAGTAACTATGGGTTAGTTCTCTATTTTAGCACTGTAGAAGGTGGTGGGGGGATTTTTAAAAGTTTTGGAAAACACTTTTAAATTGACTTAAAATTAACTAATGATAATCATACATTGCTTTTGATTTATGGTTTGTATGAGACTTTTTGCTTATGTTTATTTCCCAGGGGTTTTTCATACCAAAAGGTGTGAATATTTAACATTTTGCCTTTTGCTTGACCGGGGTCCAGTTTTTCCCGAAACCTGAAAATTTAAACCGAGGTTTTTCCCTGAGAGTGCAAAGTGGGCGTTTTCATTGCTTAACCCCTTTTCTTTGGGTCTCAGGAATTTTCATTGGTAAGTTAAAAAAAAGCATAAAACACCAAAAAATGTGAATTAATTATTTACCTTATATGGCAACTTTTTTATGCCCTGAGGCAGTAAAGACACCCCACACCACAATGCTGCCTCCCCCTACCTTGACGTTGTTTTTACCCAAGGTTTTTTGTGTGGTTTCAGTTATTTTTTCCCCCAAAATATATTTATGCATTGGGTGCTAAAAAAAAACTCTCCCAACAAAAATTTTCCCCGAATCATTGTGAAAAACTCTTGGGGGTTTCAAGAAAAATTTTTTAATCCTCATGCACTGTACCCTTTTTTTATGGTTATTTGGATGATTAAATTTGTTTTTTTTATTCGTCTCAGTGGGGTGATGTCATTCTGCTCTCGCTAAACAGATAAAGACATCCCCGTCTAGCTAATCAGATAACAGAAAACCTTTCTCTCGAAAAAGAAAAGACATTCCTGCTCTCGTAATCAGATAAAGACATCTGTCTGGTTTGCAGGTAACCTAACAACGTGTGTCTTAAAGAAATTAAAAAATTTTTTTATTCAGACCCAAAGTAAAAAACTATTGGCCAATGTGTTTAGAAAAAGTCTTTATTTAATTTTCCCTTTGTGTTGAAAGCTAATCTTAGAATTGAGAAAACCTCTTTCAAGTTAGGGGGCAATTACTTTTAAAACATATAGAAGTGGAAAAACTTAGCCGTCACCCCTTTAAACCGGGGGGGGTTCAGGGGTGCATGGAAGCCCCTTTAGTAAAAACAAAACTTCCAGCAATCCCGTTGTCAATTTAAAAAAT